>JANSTX010054935.1:0-10584 GCA_027564355.1 Penthetria funebris | reverse complement strand
GGTTCGAAGCTGGAGATTGTTGGCTGCAGATAGGTCTGGTTGGAGAAGGATGTTGGAGAAGGCCAAGACCCTGCCGGTGTTGTAGCGCCAGAAAGAAGAAGAAGGTGCGAATAATATTCTGATTTTCGGTAAGATCAGAATAATGGCAAAATTACAAAAACCTTAGGATCCAGAATATGTTCAAAAATCAAATATTGAATCTATTATAGATCTAAGAACAAGGCAGCTACATGAGAACAGGTTACAACTTAAAATCGTTAACAATTCCATCAACGATGAGAAGATAAGGTCAAAGAGGCAAGGTGAAAATATTAATAACGCAATATATGAAGCGGTTGGACGAAGACAAGTTAATATTCATGCAAAACACAATATTAAATCATGGTTTCCAGAAGAATTGAAGATATTGGCGAAGGAAAGAACGGCGTATCTAAAACACAGAAGTCTAAAATACTGGAACGTGATTTGTATTTTGGATAAAAGAAAATTTTGGAACTTTCTCAGCAATAGAAAAAAATCTTTAAATGAATATACCTAAAATTCATCAGTATCTGCTGAAGCATGGGCTACACATTTCAAATATGTATTTACCATCACAGAAGAGTTTTTTCTGACACATATAACACACAGCAAGATAATAATTTTTATGTTAACCAATATCTGATTGAAAACGCAATTAATACATTAGAAAACAGGAAATCTCCTGGAATATTGATTTTGTTTCAAGCGATAGTTAAATTGGACAATAAATTATTTAATTACTACATAAAGAGATACCCACAGATTGGCGATCTAGTGTAACAATACCTATATTGAAGAAGGGCAGTAAAACTGATCCGAGAAACTATTTTGTTATTAAATACTGTACAGAAACTTTTCAATAAAAAACTGACTTCGTACTATCATCGGTCATTCACTCAGACATAGAGTCAGAAGGTGATGATATCCTAAATGAATGTCAAATTCAAGGAAAAGAACCATATTGCAATGATAAAGTTGGGCATCAGCATCTCGAAAGTAAATTGCCAGAAAATCGCAGGTCTATGACCTAACGAAAGAAGAGGAAGTAGCAGAAAAATAAGAAAAAGAAGAAAAAGAAGAAGAACAAGAAGAAGAAGAAGAAGACGAAGAAGAAGAAGAAGAAGAAAAGGAATAAGAAGAAGAAGAAGAAGAAGAAGAAAAGAAGAAGAAAAAGAAGAAGAAAAGAAGAAGAAAAAGAAGAAGAAGAAGAAGAAGATGAAGATTTCTCTAATTTTATCGCATTGTTAAATAATAATAAAAATTATGTAAAGCTTTGTAAAGCACTGTAAAGCTCTTTAATGTTCGTTAAGTATTCCATTAAGTTCTGAACAAAACTTTCGAATTGCAATTTAAAATATAATTCTTTAAGGTTATAGTTCAAAACTATTTTACTTTTTCATTTCAATATGTTCATTGCTTTATTGATTTTTATCTACCGCATACCGTTACTATAATAATTAATTACACTCCCTCGCACTGTACACTTTAACAAATATAGTAGTAATATACGTAAACCAAACCTATATCTTAATTTGAAAAACAAAAAAATTTAAGTATTTATTAGAAAAATTTTCTGTTTTGTCTAATGGGCATATTGTCTCTTCTGTGTATCGTATCTACCACCCTTGCACAAACCTTATTCACTTTATATAGTAACGTATATTATGTTTACTTTAATGAAATACTATAAGGGATGTATATTATATACATACGTGTATATGAAAATTTTGTCTTTTTCAATGGTATTATAAAAACTCTCTATAACCCCTAAATAAGGTTAAAGTTTTCAAAATAAAGTTTTTTTTTTTTTTTTTTCTACATTTTAGTTTGCTTTTATATAGTCTTATATTTTTCATGTAGCATTTTGAGCTAGTCTTAAGTCGACAGAACATTTTACCAGAAAATGGAAAGAAAATCGAAAATTTTCTTTAGACATTACAAGTGTATATATATACATACATACATATATACATTGTTCGTGACAAAAATGTCTAAATCAAGTTAAGGGAGAAGCGGGTGTGTACTTATAATCATGAACTTTTTCTTTTATATTTTCTTTCCTGACCTTTAAGAACTGCCATACAAAATATACAGAAGAAAAGTTTAAATTGTTTAGATGGTTTTTATTTTGGATTAGTTACTCTAATGAAATACACTAGTGAATATATACAAATACATCACAGTATCGACTATTCGACAATATCAAAAAAAAAAAAAAACAAAAAATAAATAAAATAAAATAAAACTTAAAGATAACTTTACTTCATACTTCGTTTTGATTAATGTGGTATTAAAATGAATGTTGATAGTAAAACTTAATAAAATAATCTTAGCTATATAAAATCTATATAATAAAAGAATTTGAAATAATATTGAAAAACTTTCTAATTTGAGAATTCATCTACAAACATAAGTCTTATTTACTGCTTTCCAAAAGGTTGCGAACAATAGACGCTCTAATATGCAAAGAGTATATGTTTTTAATGTGAGTGTGCAGAATTTGGAAACATTTCAGAAAATGGGGTCATAAAGCATAGAATTCATAATGAATATATTATAAGTGATTATTAGAATTTGCTCTAAAATAAATCCAAAGAAATCATCATTACGGCAATAATTGATCAACCGAATGTAGCACGAGAACAAAGCAAGTCAAGTAAATAGAAGAATAATATAAAAGAAAATGCATAAATTTGATTAAATTAATTACGAATTTTTCACAAATTTATCTGTTTCCATAATGCATTACCGATGAAATCCAAGAATGTGAAATGGGATTTACACAAAATTTATCAAGAGTTCGGGCAACCCTTCAGACGACAAAAGATACACCTTGAGAAAATTCTTAGAAAAAAAATCCCCATTGAAAAATCCAAATTCTCGAGCATTGGTCATACATACTAAGGATGTCAGTGGTATTCTATCGAGGAAATCAAGGGTGATCATAGAATCACAAAGCCCAAATATAGGAATCATGGTCTACATATAATTTACATGTATATTTCTGAACAGATAATATTTTCTTAACAGAAATATATCAATATATATCTCAAATACACAAAAAAAAAACACTACAGCTCCATTTTTGTTATTTGAGTTCCGAGAAAGTTAAATACTTAGGCATTAAATTAGTATAAACGCCAAATATACCCTGTGGGGCAGTTCGGAAACAAATGATAGAGATGAGGAACTTTTTGAATGTTTATTATATAATAATTTAGAAGTGTGTAACAGGGGTAGTGTCCCAACTTTCACTTTTCCGAGTTCGGATACATTTGAAGGTTGGGAAGACATTATTGATATAACCTTGATTAATAACCCCAGAAACTCCCTAAAGGTTGAACGGTGGAGAGTCTCTAACAAGAAATCTTTTTCGGATCATAATCGGATATTCTTTAACATTAGTGTTCAGGTTGACCCCCCTGAAGAATTCAAAAACCCCAAAAGAACAGATTGGAACATATTTCGTAACATCATCAAGAACAAGGTAGGGAAGTCTCCACCGAAGATGGTGGGTACTCTGTTTCAAAGTTAGAGGATGAAGTTGAAAGGTTTGGGAAAGCCATGAATACAACGCATGTTGAAACAAACGAAGCAAGAAGTCGATTTCACAACAAAAACTTATCTGATCTCAGCAAAATGACCAGAGAACTGTTCAATATCTGTCGTAAACACAATTTCTGGCAGCCTTATAAAGACTCCGTAAGGGAATATAAGAAAATCATTAAATGTGCCAAATGCGAAAACTGGAAAAGTTTCTGTGAACCCATCAAGGAAACAGGGGAGTCGGCTAGAGTTAGAAAATTCTAGCTAAGAGCTACTCTAGCCCTAGAACCACCAAAATAAACTCTGGAGCTTCTTATGTCAACCCACTTCTCCGATTGCACAGATAATGTAATCGACACTACGAACGTAGATACAGAGGAAGTAGGTACTTCCAATGACTGGAAGAACGATCTGTTTACGTCAGAGAGAATTAGCAGAACCTTAAGTAGCTTAAGTAGCCCTACAAATCCGCAGGAGTAGACGGTATCTTTCCAGCCATGCTACAATAAACTAAAGAGATTTCGATTCCATGGATGAACTTCTCTTTAGAGCCTGTATTCGTCTGAACCACGTGCCACCAGCTTGGAGGCGCGTCAAGGTAATTTCTATTCCTAAGGCAGGCAGAACGGGACATGAGTTGGCAAAGGAATTAAGACCCATCAGTTTAACTTCTTTTGTTCTCAAAACCCCAGAACGCCTTATCGATAACAATATCCGTAGATTACTGGAAATTACTCCAATATCTAAGTCTCAATACGCGTACTATGGGGGTAAATCCACGGAGACGGCACTGCAAGAAGTAGTGCACACAGTGGAGCATGCCCTAAAATATAAAGAATACACACTATCCGCCTTCTTGGATATAGAGGGAGTATTTAACAATGAAAAGGTGAAATCAATAAAAGATGCACTCTTTCGCTTTGGTGTGAAGCCGCCAAGGATTAGGAGCTAGATAGCGTCCATGTTAACAACAAGAATAGTGCAAGCCGCCCTTGGAGGCTATAGCATCAATAGAAATGCACATAGGGGCACCCTACAGGGAGGTGTCCTTTCCCCTCTTCTCTGACTTCTAGTTATGGATGCGATCATAAAGAAGTTGGTAAGTTGGTACATTAGAGCGGCATGGGCATCGTAACATATTGCGCCTCTTACCTCATGAAATTATGGCGCAAGGTACTGACTATTCGGCGCCAAAGTTGTTGCCCAACAAAGGATTCGCTACCAATTATCCCACACGAGCGGAGTGGAAGTACGAAAACCCCTTGGATGGTTTCGATGCCATCATTTTCACCGATGGTTCCAACATGGAAGCCGGGGTTGGAGCTGGGGTTTTCTCAAACACCATTAACGTGGCATAATCCTTTAGGCTAATAAACAATTCAAGCCTATTCCAAACGGAAATGTTTGCTGTCTGGAAGACATGTGTCTTCTTGTTGTCTACTTCGATTCCCGTACAACGAGTGGCAAGAATCAACCGGGTTTTCCCGAGTTTGTGGTATCAAAACGGCATCTACGTGCTAATTGAGATCCTTCGTAGGCTTAGTCGGATTCGCCACAGCTAACCAACCAACCATTAGTATAAAAATTGATATAAAATACTCAAAATCAACCTAGAAGTTTTGGGTCAATTCTTACAAAATTTGATTTATTATTTATATGCCTTGAGACATACAAAAAATGTATGAACTATAACCTAAATAATCTCATTGGCACTTAGGTCGCATCGGGTACATTTATATTGGGTATATTTATTTATTTAATTTTTGTTTAAAAACTTATTTTTCCCTTTTTTATCCGTATTTTGATAAGCTCTCATATCTGACTGTCTTAAATGTTGTTATTATACAAATAATTCAATGAATAACTCATTCTATGAATTTAAAAGTTCAAGATCAATTTGTTTGTATATCAATTTTGTTTATTAACAAAGTTAATAAATAGTCTATTGTGTCGTAACAGAACGGAATTGTTTGTATTACGACATGATTAAAGGTTCAGTGACAAGTTTAAATGGATAGAAGTAAGCAACATTATATAAATACACATTATTATAGTTCGGTGAACCCGTATTAAAATTTAAAGGCTTAGGAACTGGTAAAGTGTGCAAAAAATGGCAGCTTCTTATAAGATATCAAAGGCAGTTGGGTCTTATATAAATAACATTTTACAGGATTTGACCCCATACAGTCAGAAATTAACTTTAAATCATTGTTGAAAAAATAGTTCATAGTTTCAAGCAATAAAATATTAACTATGACCTCAGTCAGCCTCTTGGTATAATATTAATGGTGAATAATGGTCATCTGTAGGCTGAATTGAGTTTGAGGTTAGCGATGAGTTGTTAAGAAAAATTATAAAGATAAAAGGCGACATACAGAAAACTTGGAGGCAACTCCTATATCAAAGTTGAATGTATCACAAGTGACGCCATTCAAATACAATTTGAATTGAACGACTTTCAACAAAATATAACATTCAATTTCTTAAATTATGATGAGATGACCAAAAGATATCAGCTTGAAAATAATAGATCATGAATGATTTTCTCTGATATGATCTTGATGTTAATAATTTTATCCAAGACATTCCGATAAAATTAAAGTCATAGTTATAAGTCTGTAATTAAATGGGTCAGATTTAGAAACTAATCATATTCCACACCACATCTGAAAAATCAACTTTTTTTTTCAATTATAAGCACTTCTGTGTCATTTTTTTTCTGAAATATTTATTTCTTGGCGTTACGAAATCAAATACAATAGATCCTTGGAACTTTGTTCCCAGGGCCTAAAAAGCATCAAGAACGATACGATACTGGGTAATAATGACAACGTCAAATTTTGAGTTATTAGTAAATATATAGCGTTCAATAAATTAGATTTTTATATAGAAATTATTAGAAACTTGCCGTTATAAAACAACAAGCATTTGCTAATGCAGTCCTTAATCATATTGCTACGTATAGCGCCAATAAATGACAACAAACATCTGCTACCCTTTTGCACAGACATTATATTTTACTTCAGCTGACAGTCAATTATAATATTCAGCATACACATTGACGTTTTTTGTTCATGTCTCTAGTCCAAACATATGTTTATCTTCTCAGGCATGGTCAAATAACCTACGTGAACAAGTGTAATTTAGAATAAAAAAAAACTTGTGATTCCTGTCTACTGAGAGCATCCATGCATTTTTAGCGAATACATATTTTGAAACATTTTTTTTTGGACCGATTTATCAGAATTTAAGATAAAAGTTGGTATTTAATAAAAAAAAAAAAAAAAACTAATGGAAAGTATGTCAACAGCAGATACAGGCCAACAGACTGAAGATGTTATAACTACGAAAATTCCATTATAGAATTTTCGTAAACCATCCGAATCTGTACTCTCATCCATAATGATCAGTGCGGCATGCTAAATATAGGTTGTGAAAGCAACATATAAAGCAAAGTAGCCATTATTATGCAATGATTAAAATTGCCAACAACATTTACAGAGTAATCTAATCATAGAAATTTAAAAATAATTCAAGTAGACTTGGACTGTGTTATTAGTATACGATCGAGAACCAATTTCCCGGGCGATTCCAATTATAAGGGTAACACCAAAATGCTTCATTGCCAAATGTCGAGAGCTATTAATGCAAAATATCCTAAATTTTATCTGAAAGTTCCTCAAACATTCTCGAGTGTTATGTAGTTGTTTATGTGTCTACAGGAATCAAAAATATAGCATGTGATTCGGCAAATGAATTTTATGTAAAACAATTTATTATTTATATCAACCAATTTATATATAACTATTACAGACCATACCGATTCATATCGTCTGACCTGTTAAACTAAATAAGATAGGGTGACAATATATTATATGAGCTTATTATTAGGCAATGCCTAAGGCAGTTCAACAAATGATGCTAAGGCGCGTAAATATTTATGATCTATTATTGTATCCTATTGACTCCATTTGGTGGACAGTTCGAGATGTTGAAGATGATGATGATATAACTCCTTAAATATGAAATTTATGTACTATTGTTTACTCGCATTTGATCCGAAACGCTTGAAATATTTGACTTTATACCGTAGATTTAACTGCAAAACTGTAACTAAGTTAAAAAAAAGATAAATTTGAAATATAAAGTCATAACAACGCCCGTAATAATTAACTGTAGGTTCTATACATTCTTTTACTTAGAGGGTGAAAACCTGTTGAATAAAATGTCTTTGAAATTTTATGAACAAAAAATAATAAAACAAAAAATTAAGGGAAATGTTATTTTCTTCTTAATCGTAAATTGAGAAAAAAAAAAAAACTGCTATATATAAGAATACATGTATTAAATTATGTATTATGTATTATGTTATAAAAAACATAAATCACAAAAATCATATAACATACATAAATGGATATGATTTTTGAATAATATTATGAAACGTGAGATTTTCCTTCTTCAATATTGACTTTGGGGAAAATTTGCATTAAAGGAAATTAAAAAAACAAAAATTTGAGACATAAAAGTATAAATTTGGGCAATGGTAGTGAACAATTTCAACACTCCCATCTCATCTTTTACTCCCCCACAGGAGCATAGGACGTGTCAACGAGAAATCGCCATTGTTCACGATATCTGGTCAGCACCTTCACTTCACTCCATTCCTTTCCACTAATCATAGCCTCCTTTGACATGACCAAAATGCATATATGTTACTATTATTCGAAACATATGACTATATCCAATAAAATAACTTGAGTATGTATCACGATCTCTGACCAGTGCCATCACCTCACTCCATCCCTTTTCACTAATCCTTGGGAATTGACGATGCTGAAAAAAATGTCGAATTACACATGAAAAAGAATGAATCGATTACAAGTAGGAAATTAAATTCCATTAATTAAATGTCATTATTTCTCAGCTATCTAATTTGTATACACGGCGATTTTCATCCAGTCGATAAACAGGATACAATTATGCTTTATTTTTATTGAATTTTTAGAAGAAAAAGTGTTGCATGGTATGAATTTGAAATTAAATTTGTTAAGGGTAGTAATTAATAATAAAAATCAAGTAAAATATGGAAATTTAATAAGAATAAATGTAATCATCAGCATGTCTGTAAATTGGATTTGTACTTAAGGAAATGCTGTCAATAATAAAAATTAAAACAAATAAAAATGAAGTGACCAAAACAGAACCCTATGTTTATGTTTTAAAACATCAGAAGTGACGTCTTCGAAATGAATTAAACTCAACGTTTCTAATTTGGATAAATACAGTAGGAGGATAGTTTTGACAATAATGTTCAATGCCAAACTCTGTCCCATTATAGATATGTAACGAGCAAACATACGAGTTTCATAAAACATACACTTTCTACTTCAACAAGGTTGATATTGGAATCATTCAGTATGGATATAGAGGAATTAAAAAAAAAAAAAATGACACAAAAAGTACCGACAAAAGATCAAAATTCCCTAATGGCCTTCTCGTATGTTCAATATTTTTTGGCTTTGATTGGCGGTCAAATTAATATTTAGTTATGAGCTTTTACAAGGATGGAACCATTTCTATACAACGAATATGAAATCATTTTGCCTCAAACTGTATTCGTTCATTTTTGATTGCACCAATTTAGAGAATAAAGAAACTATAGTCATGTAGACATCTCGATTGTTGCAAATCATTCCAGTAATTTTTTTCATAACCAACCCATAAACTCTGTTTTGAGGCTTACGAACGACAAACCAACAAACAACACATATATTTGTATATCATTTTTTTTTTGCATGAACAACATGGACAATATTCATAACCATGATTTGAGGTCAATATATCTGATTATAAGATCGTGCAAATCATGTAAAATTCAATACAAGTTAGACAGAACTATGTTTGTTATCGCATATACAAGCTGCTCCTGATTCCTTTTCAAATTTCTCAAGGAACGCACATCAATTCTTGAAATTGGAATGGTCACATTTTGAATGTGCCGTTATATATAAAACATATATAAGGTCTTGCACGCACGTCTCGTCTGTAGAACATTCTTTCTGAAGACTGGTTTCCTAAAATTTCTGGCATTCAAAAATTCAAATCAATTATTCACAGATTCTTGCGTCCAAATTTTTAGTAACTAACGTAAGACAGCCGCCACCCAGTTATTCAAGAAATTTGATTTCAATGCAAAATTCCATGATAATTAATACCTTCAAAATGCATAAGTCACAAAATATTATTCAAACAAGAAACTGAATTGTAATTTTTGTTTCTGATGAAAACCGTTGGAACATTTCATAGATTTGTGGATTTGTAGTCTTCCTCTTCTTCTTCTTCTTCCTTGCCTTTTTCGTTATTCAGGGTCGGCTCTCCTACTTCTCAATCTATTTCTCCACAAGTTTCTGTCTTATGTACCTTTCTGCATTTAGTCCGTTCATTTTGAACAACTGATAACCCACTTAACTTCACTTGATCCAACCGCACTTTATTCGATGTTGAATATCATCATCGATTTTACCGCTTGTTGTGATAAGTGATCGCAAATATTTGAACTTTTCAGTAACGGGAATTGGATGACCGCTAAATATGATCGTGTCTTTTTAGGGAGTCGAATGATTACCATTAAATGGAAAATACATGTACTCTGTTTTAGTTTGAGTGATACGTAGTCTGTTGGCCTTCAATACCGAATTCCACAGATTTATTCTGGATTTCAATTCAATTTGATTCTCACTTATTATAGACTATGTCATATGCAAATAACATAGTTTATGGAAGAGGATCCAGTATTGTACCAGACAGAAATTGCATAATAGTTATAAAGATTAATGGCCTTAATGCAGAACCCTGATGCACACAAACGTTTACATTGAATGAGGTAGATGTACCACAATTTGTTCGGATTCTAGTGCTAGCATTCATATACATATCTTTTATAGTAGAGATATATAGTTCAGGAACAGTTTGAGATCTTAATGCCTGCCAAACGAGATCTCTAGGTACTCTATCAAA
>JANSTX010054934.1:0-10587 GCA_027564355.1 Penthetria funebris | reverse complement strand
ACTATCCGCAACCTGTGGACGCGTCCAGTTGCAATCAACTTTGCAAATGGTCTGCTGTCAGTGCAGACCATTTTCTGTTAAGAGCATTTCATCAGCAACAATTACATCCACCTAAGTGTATTGTTTGGTGTAGCGTATCGTCTGGAAGTTATTTAAAAATGAAGATGATGTCACAGTTTCCATCAATAGTACTCAATATCGGACGATGATGCTTGTTTAAGGTCAGATGTGAAAAAACATTCGAGATCCAACCATGTAGTTTCAACAGAGTAAACTCACAGAACATGCTGCAAGGGACTCAATTAGTCGGTTAAGGGATATATATAAAAAAAAAATTTAAATAATTATTATCCCTTAATTAAAAACTTATAAAGAATTCAAACCACAAGATGCATTTTGCACCACTCTGTATATTTGAATAATTTTATCCGACAGGATGATAGTTTCAGCCCAACATTGTTCAATATGGTTATGTAAATCATACTGAAAACTAAATCTACTGGAATTGGTTATAGAATGGGTAATCAACTAATCAGTATCATTTGTTATACGAATGATGGCGCTCTCATCACAGAAAATGAGGTCGATTTGCAACGTCTATTATTTGCATTTAGAAAAGATGCTGCAAACTTAAACATGTTGATATCTACCATGAAAATAAAATCGATTGTTATAGTCAAACAATCAATAAGATGCAAACTAGTGGTTGATAACATATCAATTGAGCAAATTATGAGAACAACTGCAATGAAGATCTTACGTACAACCACCAGTCATTCACTCACGATATAGAATATCAGAAGTGATGTTTTTCAAAATGAATGTCAAATTTCAAGACATAGTAAGATGGACAAGAACCAGAAGGCGTTACGAGAGAGACTATGTCGAAATAATAAAATCGCATTGCTCGAAACAATGCCAGATAATAAAATCGCAATATTGTAATATTGCAATGAAACAACAGCCAAGTGGAATACGGCCTATAGGAAATTCCTCTAAAGACATAGCGAGAAAGTTGGTCATCCACATCTAAAAACTAAATTGATATAAAAATACAGGTCTGTGACCAAACGAAAGAAGAAGAAGAAGAAGAAAAAGTTAATTTTTTTTTTTAAAGCAAGCGTGTGTTGATTTCAATGCTCATATTTTGAGACTTTACTATTAACCAGAATATCATCATTTTTTTAACACTAAACTTATCTTATAGGGAGACGCTACCCTGTTAATTTTTATTAGCACAAAATACTCTTCAGGTGCGGTTCATACGAAAGAACTGGAAGGATGAAAGCGAAGAAATTGGAATTTGTAGAGGTCATATAATTCAGAAAACACATTTTCAGTTGGATATTCACAGACGAAAAGTATGAAATATAAAACGGGTTCCAAAATTTAATTAGGTGGTCTCGATAATTCCATAATAGCTGCAAGCAGCAAATAACAAATTTGTTCACGTTCATTTCTAATTTAATTCTAGTTTGAAGGTAGATGACATATTCGAAAATTATAAGACCTATACACATTACAATTTTGCATATTCAAATAAACTTACCAATAGGTAATCCATCATTTCCAACTTTATTATTCTCGTACATCCTTTTTGGATTCTGATGTATAATTTGCCATCTTCGTTCAGTTTCACGAGGACATACACTAACACCAGATAAATCCAAAGGTGGTACTCTTCCAGTCCATTTCGTCATATTACTCTCTACTTGCATTTGATCTGTTGGCAAAGAAAAAAAAAAGGAAAAATTCAATTAAAGATGTGTTAAAATAAAAATGGTTAAATTAAAAATGAAAACTAAATTATTAATAGCCTGATTTTCATAACACATGTGTGTCGTTGTAATGTAAATATTTTTAGGACCACTTTAAAACCATTTCCCTATTTTCATAACCAATATAAAACTAATATTACATATACTCGTATATAGGAATTTATGTTTTATAAACAATCCATTTTCTTCTGATATATTCGAGTCTATAATTGTACATAACTTATTTACTTGAGTCTATATTCATAAATTAGTCACATATTATAATTTTCATTATTATAGGAAAATTATATGAGAACTGGGAATAATGCAAGTATACACAATAAAGTAAATTGTTTACTTAAAATGTATGATTGGTCTACTAAAAGTAGCTATTCAAAGCAAAATTTATAGAAAAATTTTGTTTTAGCTAAATGCAAGTTTTCTATTTACTTTGTGTACATAAACATATTCTTCTGCTTCAATCATTATCGTCTTCTTGTTGATTGGAGTTGAGCCCTAAACCTTAGCACTACGATACTTAGATCTATAGCAATAGGCTCTACATGTAGTAAATTCACAAGAAGAGCATGTTATTTGGTTTTGGTGAGAAATAATATCCTTAAGAAATAGAACATAGACTATAGAATTTGAAAACTAACATGAACTTAACAATACTCTACATACCAAACAACGTAGGCTATTATTTTTGGCTATGAAGAAAACAGTACAATATGAAAACAAACAAAAAACTACAAATAATCAGTTCCCATGCTTGCATTTGGATTTATGAAAACTGCGAATTAAAGCTAGAATAGCTAAAATTATTCTAAAAAAATATATAGGTACGTACTCAAATTCTATAATGAAGACTTACTACTACTAACATACAGAAATGCAATAATTTTTGTTATAACGCAACAAAACCTTCAACTAAGTAATCAAGATATCGGTTCCATTACTACGTCTAAAGTAACAAACCAATATATAGTTTAATTTTACAGATACTGTATTTGCACACGTATCTCAAACAGCAGACGAAAAAATAAAACCTGTACTGCATCGTACACTCTTGATATTCATCAATCTCGTTAATTATCTTTATTGCTAAAATTGATGAATAATACGGTGGAATAACATGACGCCGTTGGCATATAGTACCCAAATTATTGAAGGTGGACATGGATGGCTTTTCATCAATATTGAAGTCCATTATTAATAAAGTGTAGTTGTTTGTTGATTTACTAACCGAATTACAAGAAAAAATGTTCTGTGTGAAAACTGGTGTGGCATCACATTGGAATACTATAAACGAATATTATTATGTACGAAGGATCGATTCAGTATCAGAATGGAATATTTGAACGAAACAGAAAAGTTTTGAATCATATGAAAAAATTAAGTAATATTAATCTGATAAACATAATCGTGGTGAATATAAGGAAACTCATATATTGTCTAAATTGTCTTAAATTCATATTAATCATTAATAGCAATTTCACTGCCATCAATTTAGCCTTTTAATATGGCAGCAATTATTATCTTGCCTTAGTTCTAACGTTTCCAAATTAAACAATTTACGTCTATCGACATAAAAGTTAAATTAAACCTATCATTCCACACACGAAATGCAAATAATACAATTTTTATTTTTGGATAAGTTCAATTCTATTGTTGTATACTTGGTATGACGGAGGAGACCAAACAATAATTCAATATATGTAGAACGAAAAAACGATACAATAAACACTTTTAAATGCATAAGGACATTCCATCAGAAATTCATTTAATAACAGCCCCAGATGTTGACACACAATATTTTCGAACTATCCAATAAATTTGTAGAATGACCAATAAATCAACAACTTTTAGGCAAAATTCGACTTTATTCATCAACATATAATCTCCGTCAAGAGTGATACATTAATTCCAACGTATCTCTAACATTTCGATGCGATTGGTCTCAAAATGGAGCCAAATATCTTTCCATGGAGTATTCTTTATATGTCTGTAAACAAGTGGTAGTCGCTGGGAGCCAGAATCGGAGAATACGGTGTATGGGGAATCAATTCAAAGTACAATTCGTGCAATTTTGCCATTTTTGCAAGTGACTTGTGACACTGTGCATTGTTTTGGTGAAAGAGCACTTTTTTCTTCATTATTTGGGGTCACCATATAATATTTGCTATTGATGATTGTTCCTTTGTCAAGCTAATCGACGAATAAAATATCGTTCGCATTCCAAAATACGTAGGCCAAAACCTTACCGGCTGAAATTTGCGTTTTTAGTCGCTTTGGACGGTTTTCATCTTTTGTTGTCCATTTACCTGACTGCCGATTTGATTCTGGAGAGTAGTGATGGATCCATGCTTCATCCATTGTCTCATACCGCATGTAAAAATTCTCTGAAACATCGACGGGTTGTTGTTTTTGATTGACTGTGAGCATACGCGTACTCATTTCGAACAGAGGTTGTTTCTCATGATCAAATGTTCATGTAAAATGGTGAATACAGTGCCTTCTGATATCTTTTGTAGGTTTTTTTTATGTCTTCTGGAACAACTGCCGAATTTGTGCGACCAGAGCGTTTAAAATCAGTAAACCATCTTATCCTACCATTTGTAACCGTCAGATTGTCATACAATTTTGACACGTATCGAAGCTTGGTACATCCTACAATTCATATGAATTTGTTAATAGTGGCGCCATCTATTTGTCATAGTGATGATTAGTTGTTATGCATACCACCACTATTATTACTAGCTCGTACTGAACTTAGTTATGATAAATGTGTAAACACTGACCTACATGTTGTGAGATTCATTCAGTCGCATTGGAAATCTTTACTGACGAGATTTGTCCGATATGACACATAAAGTCAGACATGAAGGTGACATTGGAACGATTTGTGAAATACTACTTACATGATGATTTAAAATGTAATATTTCAACGAAACTAATTAAGATTGGCATGTCGATGTCATATGTACTTATTACGGTAAATGGATCAAGTGGATAACTGAAAATGCCAGATCTTAAGGCGATTAACTGGATTATTAAACGACGAAAGTGGAATTGAGTCCATATATACTCAGGCAACTAGTCGGAGATACTGCAAGATACGCTTTTAGCCGGCATCACCAGGGTAATAGAACACACATAAGTAAAGTGGCGAAGAACTGTCATTGTCTACTAGCAGTGGTTGGGGATAGATCTATGATACAATATAAAAACATAGTTACTGTCCAATTTTTTTAATTGTTTATTTTTCAATTTTATTGAATCCGTTTACATATTCATAGTACATCCGCTGTTAATATATGGGTAATAAATATTTAAAAACAAAATAAACAGCTCTGATTAAGTTTATAAAAAAAATGTTATATATTCAATTTTGATAAGGAAGTTAATATTTAATATTATATATTATACAATATTTCTTGTATTTGTGTATATCTTTTCTATAACTTCTCGTGTAAGAAACATTTTATGTCACCACTTAATTTTAATTATTCAGAAAAGAAATTCAAAAAAAAAAAAATAACATAAAAAATATGAGGAAGACCAAAACTTTGGCGTCAAGGGTGTATCTAAATATGTTTATATGATTACATTCAAGAATATAAATACATAAATCTGCAATTGATCCACATAAATAAATATTAAGTTAAAATCTAGAAATTATTTTATTTTCGTTTGAAATTAATTAACTAAGTAAATGTTTAATGTGCAACAAATCTGTTTTAATGTGCCTTTTTGTTGTATCTCTAAATAGTTAAAAGTTCAAAGTGTGTATATTTTTCGGGAGAATTTTTTCTTATTTTTTTCGTTTAACATTTGGTTTTTATTCCTGGTAAATCACATTATCCATACTTTTAAAAATAGAAATAGAATTTTTCTTTTGCTTGTAATTTTTTAATATGGAACTTAACAATTATTCATGCTATATATGTGTCATCTTCTATATGCATTGTTGATAATCTAAGATTTCCTGCTCACAGAATAATGTAAAGTCATAAAAATCATAAAAATTCATTTTAATTACATTTATTGTATAACTTGAATTCAAATCGAAGCGAAAAATCCACGAGAGATTCAAATATTTAACTCCATTTCAGAATTACAGTGTAAAATTGTGTGTCGCTATTAATACCCCAACATTCAGAATTACAGTATAATTCACAACGAACTACAGTTTCATAAAAAATCTATTTTTATGTTGGTGATATTCTTTTATCACAAAAAATCCTGAATACTGATCTCTACAGTGTACAAAAAGTGAACTCATTTTGACCTTTTCCGCTGCGCGCAAGCATCACCGAACAACTGGCATTTTTACGAATATTAGCTAGCACATTCACTTCACATTTTATTACTGGTGCCAATCTCTTTAGTTCTCCGCCACATTATTTTTGGGTGATCAAGTTTTCTAATCCAATCTCATTATAATCGTGTCCGTTGTATTAAGATCTGATAGTTTCTACAAATTCTCATTTGGCCAAAAGATTCTTAATACACGTGTTAGGCATCTATATTGACGAAAACATGGATTTATGGTATGATGATATTCATCACTTAAGTCTCGTATAGTGACATACAATTTGAACCATGAAAATAAGCAGTTTGTTATGAGAAATTTGGATTTCGAGCACCTGCCCGCGCCTTTTGTATACGGTATGCAGAATGTGAAACCTTTACAGCACCACCATTTCTTCCCAATAACTTTTTAATTATTAAAAGTTCTGTCTACTTTGTCTATTATTATAATATAGACTTCAAGACTGCACTGCATCGACAAACCAATATTCATTATTTTCGTCATTGAAATATTTATGCGCTGCTTAACACCTGAACGTAATACATCAAATGCATCCACAAGATTTCTATAATCGTAATGGTCGTAAATTTTACAGTTGGTAAATTGAGTTTACTTTTGATGTTACATCTATATTTTAGAAATGGCACATTAATATTGTAATGTCATCTTATGCACCCTTGAGGCGTAAAGGTTAAGATGATAAATATTATTAGCGCCAGCTGCCTTGCTAGACATTCTATATATAATGCAGGTTTTATTTTACATTATAATTTGCGCAGAATTTTTGAATTTACGTATAGCCGCCTTTCTCTTAAATGAATCGCCTGAGCACAGTCTTTTTCAGTAGCTCATTAACTGTCCACCTGTCCATTTGTTGTGTCTCATCATTTGAGGTCAAATAGTAATTATTGAATTTGAATCACGTTATACAGCAGATAAATTTTAACAACACAACGTGAATTAAAGTCAATGGACAGCTTACAAATGAAATGCCCTATATCAACTGGAATCCGAGTGATAGTTTGAGCCTAATTTTGTTCAATATGGTTATGAACAAAATCACATTGAAAATTAAACCTACTGGAATTGGGTATAGAATGGCAAATCAATTCATCAGTATCAGTTTTTATGCGGGACGGTGCTGTTCTCATTGCAGAAAATGAGAACGATTTGCAACTTCTATTATTCGCATTTAAACCATGAAAAGAAAATCAATTGTTATAGCCAAAGGACCAATAAGATGCAAACTAGTGGTAGATAATATATCAATTGAGCAAGTCATGAACTACCGTTACTTGGGTGCAGAAAACAAGCAGACAGCGAGATATTACTACAGAAGTTCGCTTCGTGACGTCATTTGGAGAAACAAGTTTAGAAAGTAATGTATGAATTCACAAAACGTGGCAGACCTATTTGAACGTATGTAGTGGAAACCCGCAGTGATACGTCAACTTATGAGTACAAAAGAAATGAAGATCTTACGTACTATCGCCGGTCGTTCACTCAGAGATAGAATCAGAAGGATGGTATCCGAAATGAATGTCAAATTCAAGACATAGTAAGATGGACAAGAACCAGAAGACATTATTGGATAAACCATCTTGAAAGAATGTCAGATAATAGAATCGGAAATATTGCAATGAAACAACACACAGGTGGTGTATAGGAAGGCCTACGAAGAGATTTCGAGAAAACTGGACATCCGCAACTCAAAACTAAATTATTAGTAAAACACAGGTCTATGACCTAACAAAAGAAGAACAGGACGAAGAAGAAGGATTACGTTCTGGTTTCCCTCGCGTTATTTACATTTGCGTCATATTTTGTCTGCTCTGAATATTTACATCGTGTTTACGTTTACCCGATCCTGATCGTTTTTCAATTTTTTACCCAATTGACTACATTCTGTTCATAGATTCAAGAACATCTCTTACATTATTTTCATTTGTTTTGTATTTTATATTTCTTTTTACCATTATTAAATGCCATGTGTCATCACGATACATTCATTCGTATCATAATTAATAAAACAAAGAACATCTTTCATCAGTTCGCTTCAATTCATTTACAAAAGTGTTCCAATCATGTCAAATCTAACAAGCGAGATATTAAATAATCTGCAAATTGCAGTCTTTTATCATCGTTCAACAATTGAATAACTTCAATACGTTTCACAGTTTTGGTTGCCTTCGCATATTTTTCAATAGTGTAATACAAATCTATTAAATAATCAAATAAGTGATCACACTGTAATAAATATTCGTACTTTTTATAGCTGCGAACATCCAACAGTGAGTTACTCCACTTCCATTGATGATTTTTCTGTAGGTGTTTAAATTTGAACAGTTGTTGGATATTTTATCCTAATCTAGAATATTGCTGTGGTTCCCAGCGAAAGTGGTTTTCAGTCAACAAGACAATACTATATGTTTCATGTCACTTGGCATTTCAAAAAGTAAAAGGGTTTTACCCACAGTGCGAGTAACAGAATAACAGCTATTTAAATTAGTGGCATTACTGTTAGTTGCTAAATAGCATATAGCAACACCTTCATTATAATTTTAAACAATGATTGACATGACTGATGACTTGGTGATTTATAAATGTGCAAATCACCAAATTTTCCATGTGATTAAAAGGTATTGATTTTAAGACTATTTATTGCGAATTTCAGTAAATTGCAAGACGTACGCTTACAAGTCATATCAGCCGTCGATCCTAACATAGAGACTAACCACCGATTGTGGATATGTATTTAGAGCCTAATAAAGTCTAACATGTATTGTCATCTATAACCCATTTTATTCAATTTTATAGCTTATTTTTTTGGTATGTTTAGATTTGAAACCAAAACCTTTTTCCTTTATATATATTAAACATCATCACCAGTAACCATAAAAAAGGCATTTAAAATATTAGTTAAATCATTAAAGTTTAAAAAAAAAAACTCTTTTATGTTAAAACATCTTGATTTCAACAAGATGTGATTGCTGAGAAACATAAACAACCTAATTTTTTTATATCCACATCGTCGTCGTCTCTATTTCTATAGTATGGTATTTTATTATAGGCATGTTATGCAATTAACCATTTATATAGTGCATTATTACATTAGAAACTTTCATTTTATGTTTGATTAAAATTTTTCAAAACAATAACATATTAGAATTGAAATATAAAATTCCAAACAAACAGAAAAGAAATTTATAAATATTTGAAAATTTTATAATAGAAAATAGACAAGTATTTATATAAATTTAGTACACAAAAAAGAAAAAAATAGGGTAAACACTTACAAATTTCGTAATAATTACACAAGAAACTAGAGCATTTTTTTAAAAAAAAAAAACTATTCTGAAAAATTCAGACGAATGAATGACGGATTGATGTCAACAATATAATTTCAATAATTAGTACCTTGTACTTATACTCATACTAGTATGTATACACTTTTTAAAATGTACTTATCCAAGCATTTCTTATCGTTTTATACAAAATTATTATTTAGGTTACTTCTAATGTTTTTAGTTCAATATTATGGCAGTTTAGTCTATCGAATGTCTAAAACGTTTTTATGAACTACAAGTATAACATCAACAACATCATAATCATCACCATTTTATTTCAGCCCTCGTGCGAACGCTTTTGTGTTCAATTATTAATATTAACAGTACATTTGACTAGATATTAATCCATACTCTGACTTCCTTCAAGAGACCTTTATTCAATAATATATCTAATCCATAGATGATCACTTAGTCTATAGCAATAGAATTTTAATAAATCCAGTCCAACTTATCTATAAATGATGAATCCATTCCTTAGTTTTAACTTTTATAAAGTTATTGTTTCTGCTACTTATGTTATAACCAGTAACACGCATCGAGAACTTTCCGATTAAGTCAAATTGGTAAATTTTCTTTACTTGAAAAATTTGCCACAGTTTCACAATTGCTGCTCGTCTAAGATAAATACGCTGCAAAATCTTATAGTTTTGATTATCTTTATCCTATGAGCGTGCTCAATAAGAAACTTGTATTTAGTTCAATAACACAACTATTAATAAAAATATTGTCAACTATAACCAAACGGTTTCGCTAGACTACTCGAAATAATATTCCTTGGAATTTAATTGAGAACGAGTGAAAATTTATATTGCATTTCGACCGACTGATTTGTCCAAACTTAAGTCATGTCTATTTGATATACATAATCGATAACTTTTGAGAATTTAAATGATTTTGGAACTTAAATGATAACCTTTAGTAGCATAATATAGTTTTCTGATAGCTTCACTGTCGATAAAATGAAATGGGATTTTCACAGCTGAACGACAGTTGTGTTGAACAAATCAATTTAATTGTTGAAAGTTTGACGACTACGGTTTTGCTACTTATAATTCCGTCCGTCCGTGCTCACGATAACTTGAGAATGCTTCGAGATATCGCTATGAAATTTTGCACGTATCACTTTTATCTGATTTGTGAGGCTAAGTTCGAAGATGAGAAAAATTGG
>JANSTX010054932.1:0-26904 GCA_027564355.1 Penthetria funebris | reverse complement strand
TTCTAGATTAAGACAAATGGAACACGAAGATACTTAAAATTATATTACAGTCAACTAAATTTCCAGATAAAAGTTGCAGTGTGCAAACATCTTGTTGTCAAATCCATATTTTTCAATCCGCGGAAGCACGATATCAGTATATTTCAATTTTATATATACACTCTACTGAATTGTTCAATTATTCACAAGTACAGTTTTTCGATTGAAAATTTATGTTATACATCGTAATACCTACGCGCTTTTGAAGTATAAAGTATGATGGTGTTGATGAAGATATAACTTACTAAGTGCAGATCCGTGTTTAAATTCAATTCTATAAAAATAATTCAATTTATATAAATATTGATAATTGAATATTCTAGATGAAGCCTTTCAATATTTGATATTTATTCCGGCTATCAAAGCATTATTTATTTTAATTTACCGCAATACATTTAAGAATATACTATTATAGAAATATTGACAGCATTGTACACCTAACATTTTTATTTTGAAACAACATAATAAACACTTAAAATAATATTTTACACAATGTAAAATTATGCAGCTAAAAATATCTAGTATTAATAAACTTACTCGGTGTTCTTGACAATTCATAAGATTTTAATATTTTTTTTGTTTCCTTTAATTTTCTCATCAAAACTTCATTTCTCTGTCGTTCCACACTTAATTCATGATTTAATTGAGCTTTTGATTTCAATTCTGATGGACATAAAACTGGATGATCAAATATTGTATTTGCTGATGGTCTTTTATTTGGTATTGGATGTGTCATCAACTACAACATATAATAATAATTTTTAAGGTTTTTAGTTATGGTAATAAATAGGTCATGTTTTTATATTTAGTGCTACGGTAAGTAATAAATAAGTAACGTTAAATTGACCATGTTCATGAAAGGGCAAATTTAAACCAAAAACAACCATACATTTTAAAATCATAAATAATTAATTATAGTAGTTCGGTTTCTGAATAATTCAATAAAATGATGCATAAATCCTCAGCTATGCAATTTATTGAGGAGTGTTTTTCATCTAGTCGAACACTACATAGACCTTTCTTTTTTAAGTGTTGATTATACAACAAGAATTGGCGACATCCATTGTGATTAAGTTACCGGTGGTGACACCACGTGAAGGTACAAATGGGTCGAGTTACCTAGATGTTAGTCGGCCAATCCATTTGTCTCACAATTTGTTTATAATAAATAAATACATAATACTTTTAAAAAAAAGGAATACCTAAAAACATACAAAAGTAGTGGAAATTCGACTCAATTTTTTGAATTATATAAACACAGCAAAGCGATATCTGATATCCTTTTAATCCACTAAATACATTTGTTAGTAATGTACAAAGAATCGAATTAAAAATAACATAATAAACGATCGAACAAACACTAGTCAACTTGATCGTAAAACCAATTACTTCGAAAATGTAAATACGAAGTATAACAAAAGTTGCAACGCTGAGGTTTAGGACATTATCAACTGAGTAAAGTAAAATATCATACAAAACTTGACATTGAATTCAAATGTTTGCACTTTAGAAATATATAAACCAGCAATACGGTCAATTACCTTCAAAATGAACATTTTGGGTGTAGCGATCACAACGAAATATATAAAATTGTTGTACCAAGGAATGCAGACATCAAAGATACACATTCAACAATATAAAAAAACTGTAATGTTTTGACTGTTGACAGATAATTAAATAATAAGTATAATTACTATGTTGCTAAGCAAAGAATGTACTCATTGGGGGATTCTTAAAACAAATTCTATAATGGAACACGTGTGAATGAAATATTCATCTGTGAAAACGATTAAACGACCTAAAGATAAAGAATATTAGACAATAGAATTTTTGATATATATTTCAGAATAAAATATATATGTATAGACAGGTCAATAAGTAAATACATTACGAATGAATTTAATAGGAAATATATATGAAGATCTTAAAAAGGCGTTTTTAATAGAGCAGAAAGAGATCTCATTGGATAAGCACAATATCTGAAGATATCACAAAACTGTATCACGGCTGCACTAGCATCCGAATTAATTATGAAAACACTAACTAATTAAAAGTTGATAAACTTATGCATTTAAGTGCATAGTCTACAATATTTTTATGGTTCTCTTTCGTGGACTATGTTATTTGCATATATATGACATAGTTATCGTCAAGTGAAGACCAAAATTAATGTATGGATTTCGATATTGGAAACATGTTCTACACAACTTACATGTGCTTTGTCCTATTTAAAATCACATTTAACGATTAATTTATACAAAACTATCATATTGGATGGAACCCGAACTACCCGTTATTGACAAATTTAAATATTTAAGATTAGTTATCACAAGAGGTAAAATCGGAATAAAGTAAAGTGTAATCAACAATGAGGCAGTTTGAAAGTACCCTCCATTACCAATCTTTAATCACTGAAAGTAGATTAGTTACCAGTTGTCAAAATTATTTGTACAGATTAAATGCATTGAGAGTTGCCGACTAACATCCAGAAGATTATTCAACCTATATTTACTTGGTACCATCGGAAAAACTATCACACATATAAATTATAGTGCATATATATAGTTCATCTCATCAACAAACTATCCAAGTATTCAAATCTTTTGCCGACAAATTACACATTTCACAGCATATTGAAAAAATAATGTATTGTAGTTTTTCTGTTGATATTAATGTGAAATTTGTATTGGATATTTGGGTATGGCAAATTAACACATCGTAAAGTACAGTTTTTAAGATGCGACAATGTAGAGTGATAATGATAAAGACACTTGGATATTGATTGTTTTATTATTTTTTTTAAATATACTCGTGTACGTATAAGCTAGTAATCTAATCTAATACTCATGTAAATACAGTACTCAGATTGTGTACTTATTTATTATCATCCTTAATGTCGGAATAGAATATTAGAATTCCTAACGAAGGACTAATGATAAAATTTTATCCGTGGTATGGCAAATATTGTCTAATATAAGGAACAGCTTTCACCACAATGTGACGATTACAATTCAAACACATAAATACTAACTCTGAATAGTAAGGCAAGCAAGAAGAAGAAGCAGTACACTTTTACCATTTCCAAACAATAAAAAAAATGATAATAATTATAAAATAAAAATATATTTTACCTTTATTAAATCGTTAAATTCCTGACTAAGTCTTGGTAAATTTGGTATATTTCCATCTCTTAAATTATGCCATTCTGGACCATTTTTTGGCAATGGGCCACCACCACCAGCCTCATATAATGTTATGCCCAATGAAAATATATCAGCTTTTGTTAAATGTAAAAAATCTTCTTTTAGTATTTCTTTGGGTAAATAACGACAATCGCCTTCTTCAACCTGAGGATGATTTATTGATGTAACATGACCCAAATCACCTATTTTATATGTAATAATTTCATTTTCTATTTCATCATAAATTTCATCAAATCCATCGTCATAATTTTCAATTGATGAATGCCTATTAAATATATAAATTTATATATTAAGAACATACATATATTGCTATGTTTGTATTAGATTAATTAACAGTAACAAAAACAAAAAATAAATATATATAATAACAATAATATTAACAAACCTTATCGGCACTTTTGTCAAAAAAATATTTCCTGCCTTTAAATCCATATGCACCAAATCATTTGAATGAATATATTTCAATCCTTCAGCTATATGTAATAGTAATGTTTTTAATTCAGATTCAACAAGATAACGTTCTTGCAGTAAAGATTGTAAACTTCCACCATTACAATATTCATTTTGTATAAGCATATGATTATTTTCTGCCCATGCAGAATAATATCTCACAACATTATCGTGTTTTCCTAGTACAGCATGGGCCCAAACCTCATTTAAAGCCGTTTTCCTATTATTTATTAAAAATCGAAATTATATTAATTAATATGAACACAAAAAAAGAATGCATTCATTTTTAATTGTTTAAATTAACTTACTCATAATTGCTGCCAGCAACTGGTTTTATACTTTTTTTAATAGCATAAATGCAACCATCTAATCGATTTAAACATTGATAAACGAGTCCAAATTCACCAACACCTTTAAACGTTTAATTTGGTGTTTTTAATTTAAAAACATGTATGACTAACATTTGAACATTTAATAAACAATAAAATATGTATAAATATATTTACCAATCAGTGATAATTCTACAAATTCCTTTTCATAACGACTAATATTAGTATCTTGAAGTGCTAATCTTTTTGGTGCCTGTTTATTAACATCATTTGGTTCATCATCTAATAATATTAAATCATGATTCAAAAATATTGAATTTGTTGAGTATCTTTGATTTGATTTTATATTTAAATTATGATTATAATTATTATTATTTTTAAAATGTTGTAAGGAAATATTATGTAATTGTTCATGTAGTTCGGCATTTCTATGTCTTTTATTACTTCGGATAAACATGTCTAAAAAAGAAAAATTAATAAATATTTATAAATCTTTTTTTTTTTTTATTATTTATTTTATAATGCAGCAAACACAATTTTATCCACTTACTATTTGGTGAGAAAGGATTTACATTCGCTTTTTGAAGAACATTATCATGTGTTTTATTATGTAAAGGAACAGCTATTGGTCTGTCAATACCAGGTGTTGATGAACAATTAATTATTGGTGTTGCTAAAACATCTAAATTTTCGGTATCATTTAGAAAATTCTTTTCAGATTTTTGTATAATAGTTTTGGGTGTTGATGGTGTATCATATAATCTTAAAACAAAAAAAAAAAATAAATAAATAATAATAATACAATAACAATTGTGTTACATAAAATTAATAATTTAAAACAAATAACCAAAACCAAGCTATTCAAGTTCGACAATAATTGAAAAGAAAATAAACAAAAATACAAACCTTAGTTCCCTAACTTTTCTATATGGTGGTGAAATGGACGGATGCTTTTTTGGACTAAATGTTAATTTTGATTTAAAATGATGATGATGATTTATTGAATGTAAATTATTAGATGTTCTATTATTTTCCGGTGATAAACCAAATGTTAGTTTCCTCGGTTGAACTTGACCAAGCATCCTATCTGGCGAATGAATTTCTGCACTTGAATTCATATCTGGAGAAGTATCAATTCCACTACTCTCTGTATAAATTTCCATTTATGAGCTATAATTTCATCCACATAAATGTGTAGTAATATAAATTTTACTCTAAATACCAGTTAACACTATTTGTAACACTTTTTCTTTTTTTTTTTTCGTTTGAAATATTTTTATTTTTATTCACATTACGACGCACATAAAAAAAAAAAAAAAAAAAATTATAAGCTATAAACACAAACCGAAAAATCACATAATTTGTAAATTATTCTACTTTACAATTAGAAAATTATAATTAAAATATATTCATATATATTTTGCACAGTAAATAAATTTATTTTATTCTTTTATATTGGGAAATTAT
Organism: Penthetria funebris; assembly: GCA_027564355.1. Classification (NCBI taxonomy): domain Eukaryota; kingdom Metazoa; phylum Arthropoda; class Insecta; order Diptera; family Pleciidae; genus Penthetria; species Penthetria funebris. The sequence goes on along the minus strand of JANSTX010054932.1, from coordinate 21,416 downwards.
TCTTTTTTAATAGCAATGATTAAAATAAAGACAATTTACTTCACATATGGCGTCACTTAAATTTTTATTTTTGGCGAATACATAAATTCGCTTTTGATTTAAACAAAAAATGTGTGCATTCAATTGTTTTTTATGATAATAATATACGTTAATTTAAATTATATTATGGTTAATTCACAATTAATGTCTTTTAAATAAATAACATAAATATGTAAATATTTAATATTTTTATAATTATTGAAAATAATTGAATTTAAATATAATAATGTATTATTTTATAATAAAAATGAATTCAAACTTAGTTTCTATTAATTTTTTTTTATCCACTCATTTCTCATTTGAAAAGTATTGAAGTTTTACTTTAAACGCATTCATTTTGTACATTTTGACAATAGAATTATTGAAAATATAATCCACACTATCCTCACATCTTTATGTCATTCTTTATTTTACTAATTTGGTTTGATTGGACGACAAATAGCTGAAAATTATTTTCTAATTTTGTATATATAGTGGATATAGCAGCAAATTAATATAAATACATAAATATTATAATAATGAAAAAGCAGGTACTTTCAAAATTTACATTTTGTTAAATTAATTTGTTTAAATCAGTTTGAAATGGTTATCTTTTGTATACGTAAATATTTGTTAGCATCACGAAATTATATGTTATTTTTCTGTATTAATAATTTCGGTTTATCAATTAAAATTTTAATTAATCAATATGTCATTTACTTTAATTAATCAGTATGTCAATAATGTATAGGTTTGTTTATTGCCAAAATTTGTAGTTTTATTTTTATATATTTATTTGTTTTTTTTTTTTTAAACTTAATTGAAACATTGCACTCCTTGCTTTTCCTAAACGTGTATCAAACAGTAATAAATAAAAAATCTTATTTTTCTTAATCCCTCTGAATTTTAATTTAATCAAAATTAAATAAATATTTAAATATATTTCATAACTTGTTTTCTAATATATTTTTAGCTTTTGCTACTAATTATCAGTGTACTATTGATAAAATGTTATAATTGTTTTTATGTTCCGGGTGTTGCACCCGTTGAATTTGTAAAAGGTCAAAAGATTGATGTTAAGGCAGTAAAAATGACTAGTACTCATACACAATTACCATTTGAATACTATTCACTGGAATTTTGTCTACCAAAGAATGGTACACTTGTATATAAATCGGAAAATTTGGGTGAAGTATTGCGTGGAGATCGTATTGTAAATACACCGTATGAAGTTAAAATGGCAGAAAATATAAATTGTAAATTATTGTGTAATAATAAAGATAGACCAATGAATTGGAGTCCTGATCAATCGAAAAAAGTTGCTGAACGTATTAAACATGAATATTTTGTTCATTTGTAAGTTATTTTAATTTTATACCTTTAAAAATGATATTGGGATATAAGGAATTTATGACAAGTTCTTTGACATTCTGCTTATACGAAAAAAATAATTCCATATTCTAGTAAATAATTGTGATTTTTAGACTAGTAGATAATTTACCAGTTGCAACGAGAATCATTAATGCGGACACAATGGAAATACAATTTGAACATGGCTATAGACTTGGTTTTGTCGATGTGAATAATGTGTATATAAATAATCATTTGAAATTGATTTTATCATATCATATGCATACACCGTAAGTTGTATTTAATAAATAAAAAAATTAATTAATATTAAATTTATTATGTTTAATATATATTTTGTAGAGATAAATACAGAGTAGTTGGATTTGAAGTTGAAACAATATCGGTAAATTTAAAAGAAATGAAATTTGAGAATAATATTTGTAATTTTCCTGATAATCATCGACCACAATTGGTAAATTGTTTTTTTTTTTTTTTTCTGTTCTTATTTCAATAATTAAATAATTTTTATCATTAATAAGTTTATTTCTCAACAATAAAATAGGTAAATCCTGAATTGGGTACAGAATTATTCTTCACATATTCAGTTGAATGGAAAGAATCATCGGTTAGCTGGGCTTCAAGGTGGGATATATATTTAGGAATGAATGATGTTCAAATACATTGGTTCAGTATAATTAATTCTTTGGTTGTTGTATTTTTTCTATCAGGTAAGTAGTATTTTATATCTAATTTTCATATACATATATTATTTATTGGTTCATTAGTACCGTAATTTGTCCTATGAAAGTCGATATTTGAAAAATCATGATATCTTAATTGTCTTGCATGCAAGAAAATTGATTTAATCATTTTTAACAATTCGCAGCAATCAATTCGTTCATTTAAAACGACGAACACATAAAGGCAGCAAGCATTGTTTCGTCTTGTTTCAAGTGTTTCTAAGTGAATTAATTTACATATATCTATGTAGGATGTTAGGTTAAATGCGTCCATCCAACCAAGTTTACGTAGAGAATATAATACAAACTTTTTTTTGTATAGATTCAATTCTAATACTGTGAACCTGGTAATAAGGTAACCAAACAATGCTTGCGTACACTAGGATCGAACACACAAATGCACAATAAACATTTTTTAGTGCATGTGAACAGTACATTTCAGCACAACTTTTTTTTTAATAAAACCCAACATAGCATATGACTTAAATGTTATGTAGTCAATGTGTTTGTTGAATGATCAAACAACACACCCAACACAGTATGTTCGAGTTAGTATACATAATCATCTAGGTAATAATTCGCAATTATAGCATTACAGTTTCTATGGTATGTGGTTGATGCACATTTAGATATATTTAGCGATAGACGATTATCCATACATCATTTGCTAAGTTGGATTAAGTCTTGCTGAAATTGTGGCACATCATTAGAATTATCTATAAGACAATTTTATATCATCACCATACATTAAACATTTATATTTACTAACACATTAACAATGTCATTAATAAACAGATTGAACTCGAGTGAACGTGACTTCCTTGAGGCACTCCATATTGTTCTCGATTCCTAAGATATGAGCGAATCCATGTCCACATAGACGAGTTTATACCTATTGTTTTTTTTTAAAATATTAAAATATATTGCTAAAGTCAGTATGTACTACGTCTAATTGTCTACCGGATTCAATCACATTTATGGCAAAGAACGATCCTTAATGAACCCATGTTTCAATGGGGTTACAATTTTATTCAACTCAGCAACACGAGTGAGTTACAAACGAAAGATTCAAAGAGCAGTTCAACTGTTAGTAATATAGCAAAACCACTATAACGGCCTGACAAAAATCTCCTTGACACCATTTGCCAATAGTATATTGGCATCATCAGCAATGTCTAGCCGCTGCATAACATTCTTTCTTTTCTAGGATCTGTAACTCACATTAGCGTGTCCTAGACGTAACCAAGTCATCTGATTTGGTATTCATTTATTTTTTATGGATGCAGTCTTTTTAGTAGCAACTTTTCAAATTACCTTTTTGTTGCATAGTCGTTTTTGTCTGTATAATTGTAATTTTTCTGGCATTTTCTGGTAATTTTTTAGGGAATGGATGCACTTTGATGTTTAAAGCTCAAAATAACTGTTTATTGTCTTATACGAATTGAGGGGGTATGGTGGTAACGCAGGAATTTATGAACATTAGATTTAAATAACTGGAGGCCATAAAATTCAGGAAACACGTCAAAACGTGCCTCGACATTTAATCATGCGTTCAAATATGAATTCGACAGTTTGCGAGTGTGACAGATAAAACTCTGGAATATTTGCATAATACTGGCGATCTGGATCTCATTATAAAAATCGCCATGAAAATATCTATTAAGTGTAAGTGCATCCACATTTCGTCTATGTCGAAGAGAATCTATGTGGCCGGTGATTCGATCATCAAGTCTATTTTTAAATATTTTCGATTTATTATTTTTAAGGTGGAAACATACACCAATTCCCTTTTTGACGATTTACTTATCTCGTTGTAACGATAATTAATAGATTAACATTACTGAATTTATATTTCTTTTTTCTTTTATTTTTACATTATTTATCACAGGAATATTAACAATGATTATGATTCGTACATTACGACGAGACATTGCCAAATACAATACTGATGATAGTTTTGAGGATACATTAGAAGAGACTGGTTGGAAATTAGTTCATGGAGATGTATTTCGTCCTCCAAGATATGCAAGATTATTTGCAGCGGTTATTGGCAGTGGAATACAAATATTTTTTATGTCATTAATAACAATATGTAAGATGTTTGAATGAATAACAAATTGAATTGAAATTTGTATTAATTTTATATTTTACATGTCTAGTTGTTGCCATGCTTGGAATGTTATCGCCGTCTTCAAGAGGTGCACTTATGACATCCGGTATATTTTTATACGTATTTATGGGATTAATTGCTGGTTACTTCTCTGCACGATTATATAAAACAATGAAAGGTAGAGAATGGAAAAGAGGTGCATTTTTAACGGCCACCTTATATCCAGGAATTGTTTTTGGGTAAATGTTATTTCATACTTGTATATGTATGAAAATGATAATTTTGAATAATATTTTGTTATTATTTTTAGGACGTGTTTCTTTTTGAATTTTTTTATTTGGGATAAACATTCTAGCGGTGCCGTACCCTTTAGTACAATGTTATCACTTCTATGTTTATGGTTTGGCATATCTGTTCCATTGGTTTATTTAGGTAATTAAATATTTTTAATTATTATATAAATTGTGTATGTACTAAATGGGGTGTATTTTTAAGGTTATTACTTTGGATATAGAAAACAACCGTATCAACATCCAGTTAGAACAAATATGATACCAAGACAAGTACCTAATCAACAGTGGTATATGAATTTATTATTATGGTAATTTTTATTTATTTTTTCTTTCATTTTTTTATGTTGAGATTTGTCATCGACATTAATTATTATTAATTTTAGCACATTTATGGCTGGGATATTACCATTTGGAGCTGTTTTTATTGAATTATTTTTTGTGTTCACAGCAATTTGGCAAAATCAATTTTATTATCTTTTTGGATTTTTGTTTTTAGTATTTTGTATATTAGTTGTTAGCTGTGCACAAATATCAATTGTAATGACATATTTTCAATTATGTGGAGAGGTAATGTTGTTGTTAAATTTATTAAATTGATATACGAAATCGAATCAATATTACAAATAATGTACAATAATTATTAAATTCAAGATGTAGTAACGTTAAGCTAAAGCTTGATTAAAATCTTTGATTGATTTGTATTTATAATAGAATAGTTAATTTACATAAATTACTGTTTAATATTTAGTTCTTAATTTTATAGATGAATATGTACTTGAATTATCTATACAATTTTAAAATTCAATTAATAACTGACTTTCATCTATTTTGTTTAGGATTATCGATGGTGGTGGAGAAGTTTTATTGTTTCTGGTGGTTCAGCTGTTTATATATTACTTTACAGTATATTTTATTTTTTTGCGAAATTATCAATTACGGAATTTATACCAACATTGTTATATTTAGGATACACAGGTTTATATATATTTTTATTTTTTTAATTTTATTTTGCAATAATTTAAAATTTATTTATAATTTTTAGGTCTTATGGTGATAACATTTTGGCTGTTAACAGGATCGATAGGTTTCTTTGCTGCATATAGTTTTATTATTAAAATATATGGATCCGTTAAAATTGATTAAAATAATTTAAAGTTAACGTATGTGTTTTTTTTTTTAAATTATAGATTTTAATACTAATTTATTTTTAAGAATAACAATCACATCAGTTAAGTTGTTTTTTCACTTTGTCATGTGAAACAACTAACAATAAGTTAATAGTTTTTTTTGAATTGTTCAATTATAAATTAATATCAATACAAAATTATATTTATTTATGACTTAATTCTTTAAGATGCTCAACAAGAAATTTGTTTTTCTTTAATATACCTATATATGTTTTTATAAATATTAAAGTTTTGTACATTATAATAAGTTGAAGAAAAAAAAAAACACCTAGTTTTGATGCTTATATACTTCAAATAATTATTTGAAGAATAACGCTTAAAATTATATAAGTAAATTATTAACTAGTATAGGTTTCAGAATTTAATTTTGAATTTAAAATTTATTTTCATTATGTAATGAATTGGGATACGTGGAAATTATTGTATGAAAACATATTTAGATTATTCGAAATTTGTACGAAATCAATAAGTCTTTAAAACGAAGAAGATTGACAAATAAAAAAGATAATATATATATATATGTTACGTTGTTTTATAATTAATATACAACAATTTGGATGGATACAAAGATTGTAAACTAGTCAAAGTATGTAAAACAGTTACTTAATTATGGAAGTTAACCAGAATGAATTGTTTACATAGAATTTATATATTCTAATATGTGATCATAAATCTATATTATGATTGATTTTACATAGAATTTTAGTGAAAAAATACGTAAAATCGCTTCGCATATCATTTCTGATGCAATCTTAACAAACTAACTTTATTTCCTTCTTCATAGATCGTTCAATGCGACGGATGCAAGACTAATGTATAAGTAAATTAAATGTAGATTGATATTTATTTTCACCAAACACACATTACGGCAGTAATTAGTGGAGTGTTAATAGCATAACATTGTATTTACTAATAAGGTACTATTCAGTTAGATCCACATTATGCAGTGTTCGAAGAACCTTAGTATTATCATATTCAAACAAGAATCTCTCTTTTACTTATTGAGTATTTTTGGCGGCATTTAAATCTTCGTACATTTTTCAACTATGTATTATTAAATATTTTACAGAAAAATTACAAAGCCTTAACTATAGTGGAATAATAAGCCAACTGACTGACCATGCCAAAATAAATTTAGTCATCAAATATGCCGCTACGGTCAGCCTGAGTATATGAACCGAAAATGAGGTCATAGACAACAGTTCGACTACTCTCATATAAATTTATTTCTTGAAATGCAAGGAATCAACGTAATATCGATTTCATTTTTGTGTTGCATAATTAAATTAAGTGCGAAGAACAAATTTATACAATTTCATCGAACCACCGTTTAAATTTTCGCCGCTTTTAAGTCAGTTTTGCCAGTATGTGACATCGGCATTACTATCAAGTTTAAATTAGACTGAACAAGACCCATTTTTTTTCTTTTGAAAAATAACTGGCGCACTTTGACAGAAGTGATTCTCATAACCTAGCATATTTAATGTAATACAAAAGTTTAGTTTTTGTTGTATTTAATTTTTAGTATTTTTTAAGTGAAAATAATGTTCAATATTTAATTATATAGTTGAAATTTAAAAATACACAAATAACAAATAAATGTTAAGCAGTAAAATGTAATTTTTATTTCCATACAATTTGAGGCTGATTCAATAATTTATAGAATTCAGAGCGCGGCGTACAGGCCAAAAAAAGAAACAAAGTAATTTGTAAATATTTACTACAATATTTTGAGTAATAAAATCTAAAATGCCTGTGATATTTTCTGTTCATTAATAATATTTTCTTGAATTATGCAATATAATAATCAATTGAATGTTAAAGTTTTAAGCCATCATATTATGAATATTTTTTTGCAAATTTAACAATTTAACCAAATAAAAATTCTTCAAAGATAGGGTAATTTTTAATAATGCATGTGATGTTACAGTTCTACTTCTACATTTATTGTTAATATAATTCAATCCTTCAATTCCTGGCGTGCAATCAGGATCTACAAATATATTGTGCTATTATATTGTAATTAATACCCCGAATGATCTACTTGCCTAAAGAATTCCAATGGTTTACGAAATGATAAGTTACGAATAAATTCTTGATCTGGCAAGATTATGCCAAATTTTAACATTCTTATTCGTGAGAGTCCCTCGTATTTGATTGTTCAATGCATCGACATTCTATTTTATCATAATCTTAAACTGTATACCAGATAGGTGCATAGAGCGTACTACAAACTTCTATGTTCTTTGCCGTTTCTAATATACAGTTGCCCCAGCTGACATAGATCGTGTTCGAGTTACCGGTGACTCTGCGTCGCGGTAAATATGGGTTCATTAACCTTAATGTTGTCGGTCACATCATTTGTCACAGTTAAACTACGCAATTAAATTTAACATTAAACTGTGCATTTTCATTTCGGACAGCAATAATTAATTTTTATTTACCAAATGTCAAAACTCAAACTGCACAATTGTGCAATTAATTTTGGACGCAGTGCAGTTGTTTACAACTACATTTAGGACAGGCTTTAATCAACATCAATTTAAAACTTATATTTTTTTGCACATTGATCTACGCCTAATGCCTTCTCTAATTCTTGGTGTTCTTGGATAAGAAATTTACTGGATCGACGGATCATGAATATTATTCTTCCAAAAACGTTTAATATTTTTCTTTTTAGCCTGCCTTACCGTATTTTTATCAATGCCAAGTACCGAATCAGACCTGATAAAATATTAATATATTCCCAAGTTCACGTAGTTTTTGTCTTTCGCAAATACCAACACAATCAGCCTCGATTCCAGTTCTTGTTTTTTGACACATCTATGTAAATCTGTCTTGTGATTATTTATCAAACGGTTTGCAGAAGATATGTATTATGCAGATAATATCATTACAAATTTTAAATGTGATTGCCCTAGTTCCGTATTTATTGACTGAATAAAAATGATCATTCCAGTTCAGTGTAGAATTCAATCTAGGATATTTTACTTTGAAAAAATTTACATATCTACTTAATAAATGGAATGTTACCAAGATTTTAATATTCGTAGTGGCAGCAACAACTGTCATTTTGTTTGTGTGAACATTTAGCGCCTTACTTCTGATTCACATCATCTTTTAACTATATAAAGCAGTTTGCATAACCTCCAAATATGCTATATTAGACCCTCAATGAGAATTACTTCATGTTCCATTTGATATGCAGTTAATTAATAAGTGTGAATATTACTTATTAATTAAGAGCGGCGATTACATCCCCCACAGACATCAGTGCCGAAATTTTCTCAATACAACAATTTGTACACTTCTATGTTAGAAAGGCTTCCAGAACGATGCTTAGATGTCAATCTTCAATTCTAGAAACTAATTCACTAAGAGTCGTTTACGTCGAATTCCAGCTCGTTAAGCGAAGTAATATTTACTAGAAAAGAAACCATAATATCAGTTCTTACGTTTACCTCAATGAGACCTTAGACCTTGCAATGCGTGAATACGTTTGCATCAAAATAGTTTACGAATCAAATAATTCATCGAATAATTGATCTACATCTTATAGGTGCGTGTGTCCTACAAAATACAAAATGACTACGTTGCATATAGATGTACTGCCATAAAGTTTTCAGACTATCGAAACAAGGCTGAAAATTTAAATGGTTTGAATTTGAGCTATAAACCATTGAATTGTTTGTTAATTGTGTATCTTGGAGAATATTTACAGAATTCAGTAGTATTATTTATGTACTTATCATTAGGCATTTTAGGACTTCTAGTATAACTGCATTGTTACAACCATTGTCATTAATGTGTGAATAGTCTGTAATATAACTAAACTCCATTTAACTGCATCTGAGCAAATTAGTGCAATTGTTTAATGCACTAGCCCCTACTGATTAAAGTTGAATTACATTTTGAAACAAATAAATTTTCTCCTTAAACCAATTTTAACCTCTGTATCGGTCCATGGCGTTGTTGTCTGGCTTTTCCGTATTTGGTATTTTCATTCTGCCAGTCTAATTCGTTTGCGTTTTCTTCTTTTATCACCTGAAAGTTTACTAATGCCATAAATATAAATTTTTAAAATATTTCTTCACTTGAATTACAAGATGATGTTTCTTCTGTTGGTGTACTTTATTTTACAGCCAGAAATTGGATTCCATTTTGTTCTGAAGCAAATTGGAATTTTTCGTCCACCACATCATAGTCACAGTAATTTTGTAAGTTATAAATACTACTAAATGCGAACATGTCCCTAGAATGCGGTTTAATCCAGTATCATACACATTTCGGCACTTTCCGCATTACACCTTAGATTAATGTTATTTAAAGACACTTGTTCGAAGTTAATTCTTGTCACTTATTATGCATTGCCCGCAGCTGTTCATTAATGACGTAACTTGCTCTACCAAGACAGTATGTCCATGAATCAACCGCTAAGTTCAGATACCTCGGCAAGGTGTTCTCCTCATTTTAATAGTTGATCGCTTATCAATGCCAGAAACCTTACTCCCTTATTTAATCTCATTTGTCCGAACTAATAAGTTTGTGGATATAGTTAATGCATTGTCTATGTTACATTCTCATATGACTCTATACATAACACTGCTCTGTTATTATATGTTTCAATTTCCAAATAAAATTTACGATGATGATTACTTGAAATATTGTTAAAGTACAATAAATAAATAAAAGTCATATACTTTATCTTTCCCAGATTTATTTCAATTATCTGGATGTATAAAACATCTAAAATATTACTAGTATGTTTTAGAAATTATTGTGACATTGGAAAAAAATGTGTCAGCAAAATGAAATACTTAAATGTTGCTGAAAAAAATGATGCTGCTAAAACAATTGCTGGTTTATTATCAAATGGATCATCAAGAAGAGTAAATAGTTTGATATTATCATTTGAAAAATTTGCTTTCACTAAAAATATTACATACATTTTGTTTTTAGAGAGAAGGCTTATCGCCATACAATAAAATTTATGAATTTTCTGCAAATGTTCATGGAAACACTGTTGATATGGTTATGACATCTGTGTCTGGTCATTTATTAGGTCATAGATTTCCAATTTCATATAAAAATTGGAAAGCAATTGATCCAATAACATTATTTGAAGCTCCTGTTTCAAAATATTGTCCAGATGATTTTATCAATATTAAAAAAACTATTGAACGTGAAGTATATTATTATTATTTAAATTTGTTTCTTTTTTTCAAGTAATGTTACTTTTCATTGAAATTAATTCTATTAGGTAAGATCTTGCAATACATTAATAATATGGACTGATTGCGATAGAGAAGGTGAAAATATTGGTTTTGAAATTATCGAAGTTTGTAGAGCAATTAAATCGAATATACCAGTATTTAGGGCAAAATTTTCAGAAATTACAAAAATAGCAGTAACACGAGCACTATCGAATTTAGTTGCACCTGATGAAAAACAAAGTTTAGCTGTTGATGTTCGTACGGAATTGGATTTAAGAATTGGTATAGTGAACATTAATTTTACACTCAATTTCTATTTAATTGTTTTATTTGTTTCTTTGTATTTAATTCCATATATTAGGTGCTGCCTTTACACGATTTCAAACATTAAGATTTCAAAGAATATTTCCATCAATAATCTCCAGTTTAGTTTCTTATGGAAGTTGTCAGATGCCAACTCTTGGTTTTGTTGCCCAACGTTATAAGGAAATTGAAAATTTTATTCCACAATCGTTTTGGAAATTAAAGTGTAATTTTAATTCTTATACATACTTGAATATTTATTTATTATTTTCTCCTGTGGTAATAACCATACTGCAATTGTTGACTAGCAGTTCGTGCAGTACTTCAACATAATGGTTTGTTGTCAAGATTTCAATCAAATACATATTATCAACCTATCGTCTCATACACATTATTAACCTTTTAGCCGTGCCAACTGCATCTATTTCTTTGTCATTGACTGCAAATGAACATGATAAACGTACAAATCATGATTAGCTTATTCATCTTTGAAATATTGATCTGTAGACTGACTCGTGAGCTGTATTTCACAAGTCATTCATTCAACCCTCATGTCTGATTCTTTTCACGACGCCGTTGATACGGTTCAGTATCTACCTTAACCCAATCAAAGATGCGCAGTAACAATTGTGATGACAGTATATATCCCTGTTTTATACCCGAATGTACATCAAAAATATCATCAAGTCTTCCACGATACAAACCTGTATATTATGAATCACGATATAGACCGCGTTCATCTTTCTATTTGCTGAACTTCATTTGAGATCAGTAAACGGACTCTAAATTGGATTGGTCATTTTGATTTAAAGCACTTTGCGATTAGTTTGCTATTATATAAATAACATGTTTATTCCACCGTGTTCTTTTACCATCCTCTGTGTTCAGTTGATCATATTATATTCCCTGATTATGTTGGTACATCGCATTGTATATCAATAAAGACATCCGCACCTTATAACTACGAACTTCTAACAGAGAATTTATCTGTATTTTACTAATAGTTATGTTGTCTCTTTGATTTCTGGTACACTCGTCCAGTGAAATCCATGTTTCATTGCATATTCTTTTATGTGCAACTATAGTACCAATGTACAAGATTATGATTGATGAACATTTCAACAAAAAAATCTCCATTGTTTATATCATCTGCTCCCTGTGTACCCATAACATACTCCCAACCTATGTTATTCAAGGCAACCTTTGCATTAGCATCGCCCGTGTGCTTGATTTGATGCTGGGATCAAACTACGCGCTCGATGGTCACAGCGTGTGGGTATTGCAAGTACTTGGCCAGACATTTCATTTTGGTGGTTCCCGGTTTGATTTACCTCCAAGAAATTCGTACTGATTTTTATTAATTTTTTTTTTTGGTTTTCTTTAATTTAATTTAATATTTTAGTGATACATACATTAAATGATCTTAGTGTTGAATTCAGTTGGGAGCGTAATCGATTATTTGATAAACAATGTTGCGAAGCATTCCATATGATTTGTTTGGCCGATCCAATTGCAACTGTGTCTAATGTTACAAATAAACCGAAATCTAAATGGCGTCCACTTCCACTGGACACAATAGAATTTGAAAAATTATGTTCGAAAAAATTAAAAATCAATGCAAAACAAGCAATGACAATTGCAGAAAAATTATATACCAAAGGTTTTATTAGTTATCCAAGAACAGAGACAAATTTATTTTCATCGGAGTTTAATTTTCGGTAAGTTACTGGAAAATATTTTCATTTTTTGTTTATTATTGTTGAATAGTTAGAGTTATATTTTCTATAATTTGTGGTGACTGACTGAACTGATCTGGTATTTTTTTATTAATTAATATTTCACAGACCACTTATTGAACATCAAACATCAGATCAAAATTGGGGTCAATTTGCAACCAAAGTTTTACAATGGGGTCCAAATCCACGAAAAGGTACTAAATCTGATCAGGCACATCCTCCGATTCATCCAACAAAATATGCACCAGGTTGTTTTATTTCTTTGTGTTGTTTTTCATATTAAAATATTTTCTTTTATTAATATTTCTGGCGTTTTTTTTTTTTGTTTTTCTTCCTCTTTGTTAATCAGATCTAGGTGACAATGAAAAACGAATTTATGAATTAATTGTTCGTCATTTCTTGGCTTGTATTAGTAAAGATGCTGTTGGTGCTGAAACAATAGTGAATGTAAATGTTGCTAATGAATGTTTTACAGCAACAGGTCTTGTTATACATGAACGAAATTATTTAGAAGTTTATATTTATGATAAATGGAGTGCAAAAGAAATTCATTTTTATGAAATAGGTATTTTTAAAAATACAATTTAATAAAAACATTCAATGTAAAAGAAATAATAAATAATTTACTAGAAAAAAATTTATTTTAGGTAGTACTTTCAATCCAACGGAAATTTTAATGAATGAAGGTTCAACAACAGCACCACCAATGTTAACCGAAGCAGAATTAATTGCACTTATGGACAAACATGGTATTGGTACAGATGCAACACATGCTGAGCACATACATACAGTAAAAGAAAGAAGTAATTTTTTATTTATATTTACATTCGTGTTTGATTTGTAACACAAAACGTATTTATAATTTTTTACATATTATTTATATTTGTAGATTATATCGGTGAAATAGATCGAGGTTTTCTTGTGCCAGGAAATTTAGGTATGGGTTTAGTTGAAGGTTATGAAGCCATTAAATTACCATTGGCTCAACCTAAACTTCGTGCCGATTTGGAAAAAGATTTAAAATTGATTTGTAGTGGACAACGTGATCCTAATGATGTATTAGCAGAACAAATTCGAATTTATAAAGACGCATATAAAGTCATATCAGAGAAGGTAAATGCTATTGATCAATCATTAGCACAAAGGTAAACATTTTTTATTTTATTTTATACGTTTAAGAATATAAATTATGATTTCTTTTGTTTTTTTTTTTTGCCATTTCCATACTAGATTAAGTTCTGTTCCCCAACCAGATATTCAGGAACCACCGCCAAAAGAAGTATTTAAATGTCCAAAGTGTTCAAATTTCTCAATGATATTGAAAACAATTGTAAATAATCAAATTACAAAATATTGTATAAGTTGTTTTGGTTATCCTGTTTGTAAACATTCGATATGGTTACCAAATGTAGTAAAACAAATTGATGTAACAAATGAATTGTGTTCAAGATGTGGTCCAGGAAATTATAAAATTAGTATAAAATTTACACAAAATTCTATATTAGGATTATTAAATGCAACATCAAACATTTATACAAGTTGTTTAATATGTGATTCTGGTTTAAGAAATATTTTAAGCATAAGTGATGATGCAATAAAAAAAAATACTACAATTAAAAATCAAAATAGGATAATAAATAGTCAAAATAATATAAATGATTATAATGTATTAACTAATCAAATGACCAATAGAATATCATCTGGATGGAATATTAGTAGTAATGACACATCAAATGGTTTAATTAATACACGTAATAATAATAATAGTAATAATACACGAGATTCATCACAAATACGATCAGGTTTAAATAATAATTCCAATCCTCCTATAAATAGATCAAATAATATATCAAATATTAGATCAGGATGGGATAATAATACAAGTTCAACAAACCGAGGGAGTACTTGGAATGCAAATCTACCAGTAGTAGATAGTAGTTTTCACAACAGAGGAAATAATACATCGAATAATAGATCTGGTTGGGATAATATTCCTAACAGAGGCAGTAATTGGAACACAAATAATAATATACCAGCAGTTAATAATAATAATAACAATAATATAAGTAATAGTAGAAATTTTGATTCGAATGATAATCAGGATTTGATTAATTGTACAACATGCAATAGACCATCTAAAAAGTAAGTTACTTATTTAGTTTTTTTTTAAGATTTTAAATTTCGTTTTCTGTTTGTATTGTTAATATGTGGGACAAAAAAGTTTTGGCAATTTTTTAATGACAATTTATTTGTCGCAGCTTATTGTATTTACAAGACATTCGAATAGATAAATACGGCATATTGTTCATCTCACAGTGGTAAAAACTTTGGAAACGATTCTACGCTAAGAACATTTGTTTTGGTATTTGTTGTAATTTTCCTGCATTTCTGAATTTGTACCAGGTTATCATAATCTTCAGAAGATAGAGTTTTCGTGTATAAGGATAAAATATGCAGATAGTTGTTGTGCATCAATAATGCTGACATTTAAGTATTAGTTCCAGAATCTTCATATATCTGACACACGTCGATAGAACGATATTATCATATCTTATTATCATAGTTCTACGATCACAAATAAAGTGAATGTGACAAAATATAATCTTTATGGATTTTCGTTCGACCGCCGTATGACATTTGTAGATCTTGAGAAGAGTTTTGATCTCGTTTGACATGGATTAAGATCTTAAACGGTTTTTTCAAACTATATATCGACTAATGCCGCCCTAAACACTTTTGAGTCGTAGAGGTTATCATGATGATGATAATGTTCAAGGTAAACTGTTGCACCTATTATCAATATAATCACTCAAGATTAAAATAGTACGGTCACGTAATGCGTTGACCGAAAACTCGCAGCGTAAAATTGATTCATTCGAAGTGCTGCGAGAAAATGTGGGCGCCCACAATCAATTTGGTTATCAGTTGTTTAATATGATTTGAACAGGTAAAATGCAGTGAGTGACGATATGCAAGACATAAACTAGTGGAGAAATGAATTGATAAGCAGAAGTGCTGTTTTTATTGTTGTGACAGTACTAGTATCGTTAAATTCAAAAGTTTTAGTAATGTTATTAATACAATTTTATTGGTGTTTAGTATTAAGAAAATTATGATGCCTCAGTCATTCATTCGGAATATTGTACTTCACATTGAAAACAATTCGTTGCAGTCATTTTTATTCCATTAAGTAAATCAAAGCAAAAAAGTGCATTGTTACGTCTACTTTCTAAGCTTTCAAATTGAATTAATTTACTTCTAAGAATGTAAGTTGCTCGATTTACTAGATTTTCTCCACTTATTTTTTCTATGGATTGTTAATGATAATTTTCCGGTTCTAATTCACATGTCATATCAAATGTGAACCGACCATATAACACAATTGGCCTATTTTGTTGTGTAATCATTGCTACCGGGGGGTGTGTTTAAGTAAAGTTGAACAACATCTGGATGTTAGTCGTTTTCAGCACCATATAATCTTATTTATTATTCACCAAATTTTATGCATAACATTATATTGTAATTTTTTTAGATTAACTGTAAAAAAGGATGGACCAAACAAGGGTCGTCAATTCTTTACATGTAATCAAGAGTGTCGCTTTTTTCAATGGGCAGATGAACAAACTAATAATGCTACTGGTATGCAAATCTTTTGTTTTGTTTTAACTTTTTTTGTTTCTATATTTTTTCTAATTTTATTAATATCAAAATTTATTTTTAAGTTGGTGGACCAAGTGCGTCAACTTCAACATGGGGTCAAGGTGGCAGCAGTAGTAGTTCAAGGAATAATAATAACACAGCTTCAGGTTTTCTAATAATACATTATATTAATATTAATATATTATATATATATAATTACTTGTTTGTTTTTTTGTTATCAAGGATCAACTCGCCCAACAAAACGGAAATGTGGTATATGCAAACAAGAAGGTCACACTAGAGGAAAATGTCCAAGGCGTGTCAATTTCGATTCAGAGTAGTATGCAGATATAATGTTTGCTATTAGTTGTTAATAAATTATTTTGTTTACAAATGATTAAAATTTCATTTCCTTTTTATTGAAGTTGATTTTAAGTTGGCTCTATAATATTTTGAAAATAGTCTTGTAAAAGAATAATTAAATATGTCAGACATGTTTTTTTTATTATGTTATTTATTATTACATTAATAATAATATTGTGTTAAATTAATTGTATTTTGTCTTTTTATTTATAAACACATTTTTATGTCAAACTTGAAATGAAGCAGTTTTTGAGACACTAGAGAAATTTATACCTGTACGTTAACCATTTAAATAGAATATTAAAATATGCTAAGAACGCCAAATTAAAACATAGATAGCTCTTGTATTCTATATAATTTTGATTTTCTGTTTTAGTAGAACATGATATTCAGAATGCTTTTTTAAAAACAAAAATAGAAGTATCTACTAAACGTTACAAAAGTGAGACTTGACCTGAAAGGTTAAACGATGCATACATATCTGATACATATATTAAGTATCCTGAAATAAAACTATGCCAATTAGATGTATTAGACATATACGCATCTACTACCTTTTACACCAAATCTCTATATTTAGGCGTTCAGGAGATATTTCAATTTTTGTTTATAAAATATACTTCTGATAAATCATGTTCTCCTGATACAGAAGTTTAAAATTGTATAAAATGCTTCGCTGCTATTTAACGTGCATATTTTAATTATGTTTATGTTCGAATACTCAAAAAGTGCTTTAGTTTATCTAATTTTTTGGGATTTATATCAGGAAAATAAAAGCGCTAGAACATATAACAAATATCTCGAGAAAAGCTGCATCAATAGAGCATGGGTGTCTGAGGAGAAAGGGCGCACATTAACTCATCACATCTGATGCATATATCGTCGATGCGGTAAACTCCCTGACTGACCACAATTCTCTGATTTCACCCATTACTTGTTCAAGTAGAATGTCGTGACTATGCTCATAAAATGCATTAGGTTTGTACACGTTATTTTCCTTTAGACACCAACTCGCTATCTTCAACTGTTTACGAGATATTTCAATTTTTGTTCGAGAAACAATTTCTAATATTCATGTTCTCCTGTTACATGATCTGAAAACTAGGTAAAATGTGGTAGTTTTTTTCAATGTATATGTAGTAGTAGATGATTTTCAATCGCAACAATAATGTTACAATTTGCCACATTTTTGTGAATTTGAACAGGTACACAGAATCAGAAGGTGTTTTTTTTATGGAAAAATTGAAATATCTCGAGAACGGCTACAGATAGAGCATGGGTGTCTGAGGAGAAAGGACGCACATTAGCTCATCGCATCTGATGTATATATTGGCGATACGGTAAACTTACTGACACACCTCAATTCTCTGATTTCGCCCATTAGTTGTTCAAATAGAATGTCGTGACTATGCTCATAAAATGCATTAGAGTTGTACACGTTATTTTCCTTTAGACACCAACTCGCTATCTTCAACCGTTTACGAGTTATATCAATTTTTGTTCGAGAAACAATTTTTAATATTTATGTTCTCCTGTTACATAATCTGAAAATTGTGGAATATTTAGTGGTTTTCTTTAAGCTGTCTTTCCACTGTCTATGTAGTAGTAGATGGTTTTCAATTGCAACAAAAATGTTACAATTTTCCACATTTTTGTGAATTTGAACAGGAACACAGAATCAGCTGGTGTTTTTTTTTTATGGAAAAATTGAAATATCTCGAGAACGGCTACAGATAGAGCATGAGTGTCTGAGGAGAAAGGACGCACATTAGCTCATCGCATCTGATGTATATATTGGCGATACGGTAAACTTACTGACACACCTCAATTCTCTGATTTCGCCCATTAGTTGTTCAAATAGAATGTCGTGACTATGCTCATAAAATGCATTAGAGTTGTACACGTTATTTTCCTTTAGACACCAACTCGCTATCTTCAACCGTACAATTTTCCACATTTTTGTGAATTTGAACAGGAACACAGAATCAGCAGAAGGTGTTTAAATATCTCGATAACGGCTACAGATAGAGCATGGGTATCTGAGGAGAAAGGACGCACATTAGCTCATCGCATCTGATGCATATATCGTCGACGCGGTAAACTCACCGACAGATCTCAATTCTCTGATTTCGGTCATTACTTATTCAAGTAGAATGTCGTGACTATGCTCATAAAATGCATTGCTAATTGTTCCCTCTTGTTAAACATTAATAAAAAAAATCAATTGAATTTTGTCAAAATATAATTTATTATCATTGTTTTTTTATTGTTCTAATTCAATCTAACAAATAATAAATTATTCACAGTAAAAAATAAAAACTTAACAACATTATTACATTTCATTTCTCTTAATTATTAATAGTATTTATTTTTTCATTATTATTATTAATTATTATTATTAATATATTTATTATACAAAATTATATGTTGTAAACATTTTGTCAGAATAAAATCATACACAGATATGGTCCCTTAACAAAATTTTTCATGTAATTCACAGCCTTTATTTTAGATTTAAAAAAAAACAACTAATTTAAATAAATAATAACTATTATTATCATTTTTTTTTCTAAAATTACATTAGCGATTAGCTTAATTTCTTTGTTTTGAATAAAAGAAAGTCCATCCATTTGTAGAATATGCAGTCATTCACTCATATATTTATATATACACACGAGTCTACATCAAATATAAACAAAAATAACTAAAAAATATAATGTATGCATTTTATATAAGGCCACTAATAATTATTTGTAATTGAATTCCTTAAATTAAAAACATTTTAACATTTAATATCAATTTTAAAACATTCTTTCTAAATACTATTGATGCACAATATAACTTATAGTTCCTCAACTTATAGTTGTCACATGCTGATTCTTATGCCCATAATCGGTGGTTCTGTAAAATGATATAATTAAGAAATAATTAATTAATTGAAGCAATAACTACTTGTTTATTATTTATTGTAAATTATTATTTATTATCTCTTAATAATACTGTCCATATTGATAAATATGATCCGCAGTCTTGGTAATGTATTTGATGTAGTGGAATCAATCCACTTGAATATCTTGCATTTGTCGACTCCATATGTCTGATTGGCACAAAAAGAGAAATGCATGGTATCAGGTTGACCAAAGGATTAATGTGTCAAAGACAAAATTATTGCAAATTCGTTCGTCGATGCTTACAATATTTAGCAACTTATAGTATAAGGTAGGCAAAGTGGGGTATGGTATTTGACACAAATTTCATGCAATCATAAATTGCATATATTAAAAATCAAATTATTTATCTGGTAATATTTGTAAGGTTTAAAAAGAAAGAATATCATAATATGACAAATTAAAGTTTTCGTCAATAGATGCCTTGCACGAATATTAAGAATCTTTTGGTCAACTATAAAATCAATTAAGGATTTGTGGAGATTGTTGGATCTTAAGGCGATGAACAGGATTATCCGATGAATAAAATGGAATCGTATCGGTCATACACTGAGGTGGCAGATTGACTGATGTCAATTCCAACTAATTGGTGATAGCTAAGAGATTATCACACCATTCTTGAGCCTATACACCGATTATTTATCGTCTATCATCAAGAATAAATATAATTCTTAAATAATAAATCAATTTTATGCAAAACTGAAAGCTAGCATTGAAAGGCGAATGAATAATTTAACTGATAGAGAGCAAAGCAATGATCAATAACGAAAAACAAAATAAATCACAACAAATACACACAGACTAAAAAATAATACTAAACTATTTGAATATGAAAATTATAAAATAAAAATAAAAACTTACCTCGACCATTTTCAGTTAATGTTCACAACATAAATAATAAATTTTGAAAATACAGTGAATGAATTAAAATGATGTTTCTTTATCAATCAATTATTTGCATTTTAAACAAAAAAAAAATAGTTCTATCAATTTTAATAATGAAATCATAATTTAAAAATTATTATACTAGCATAAATAGTCTCAATGTAACATTAGGCTAATTGACAATAGTTGTAATTATCTTATCCTGTCTATTTTGTCTTCCAATTTTCTAAGGTAGATTTTCAAGAACAAGTGTAACCATTATATTTATGAACGTATATAGTAGTATTTAGGATTGTTAAAGGGGTAAAATAAAATCAGGACATATCATCTTAACCTTTACGCCAAATTAGAAAAGTCATGGAAACGATGCTTCGTTAATGACCGAGGAGTGTGGTTAGGCTATTTGATTATATACAGCTTAATATTCCTAGTGCTCACATGAGTATACACTAAAACATGTGTTAGATATAAAAACACGTATGAGTTCAATTGATTTTGTCTGCTAAGTATATTTTACTCAAGTTGAATATAATTTCTGGCATAAAAGAAAAGTTCAAACTTATTGCGTTAAATTGGCTTTGAATATTGGAAAAGATGTAAGGAAACGCGGTCGCCCACAAGCTACTTGGTT
>JANSTX010054931.1:0-10590 GCA_027564355.1 Penthetria funebris | reverse complement strand
AAAGTTTTAAAATGAGTAAATATAGGATTTAAATTTTTTAATATTTTTCTTAAAAACATTTTAAATGATATAATAAAAATATTTAATAGCATAAAATGTTAAATAAAATATTAAGAAAAGTTATGAAATTATGACGCTTATGACAGCCTAAAATTTGTTAAGCCTTGAAGGGTATGTTTTTATAAAATTATAGTTGATTTTGAAGGCGAATGTCTGGTAAATTATAATTCGTCATATGTCACTGCAAAATATTATTTTGTAGAAAATTTTGGGGCGTTCGATAGGGGATGTTTTGATGACAAAAACCTTTATGAGGTTTTTTTGTGCAAAGCCCCGTTTACCCCTCAGAGGGTGAAAGATGCTGTTTTTTTTTTTCCAATTTTTTAATAAAAACAAAATTTCAATGCTTAATAATTTTAAAAAAATATAATTTTGACATTACACGTGTATCCTGCACATTTTTAAGATATACATTATTTCTTGGGTCTACCAAAAACGTTTACACCATCCTCTGAGGTATATTGTCACTAATTCTGCGAAAAAATGATCCTGCATTTTAGTCAATTTTGGCATTTGTTATGATAAATATTTACTGATATGAACGAAAAATTTTATAATACAAGTTTTTGGTTGTATACGAGTGTACGGTTACTATAGGGTACCGTCACTCGAAGTGTTATCAATTAAAAAATTGCTGTTTGTCCATTGTAAATATTTTTATTTAATATAGTTTTGAACTATGTTTTACTTTGCAAAGCACGTTTAACGAATGTGAGTCTGTGTTGTCATTCCTCACGAAACGTCGATTTCAAATTTTGTTTCAAAAATTGACCATATGAAGAAATCTATTGGATTCAAGTCTGGTGAGTATGGTGGTCATTGTTATGAATAAATGAACGTAATTTTGTGAAAAATGTTTGTCAATCAAATTGTCGCAAGTTTTGCCTTTGAATTGTATACATAATCGTTTTGTTTGGTGAAGTGTTTCTAAATTGGGAAAATTTTTTAATAAAAAAAAAATCGAATTTTTTAATCAGAAAACATCAAATTTTCTAATTAGAAAGTATTTACATTTTCCCAATAGGAAACATCAAATTTTCGAGTTCGCCACTAGCCGTCCATGTGCTTTTCATTGCCTTTGCTCATTTAATTCTTGTTTTTTTGGTGTTAAATTTTGCATATGGAAAATTTTAATTATAAGATTTTAAGACGAATTTAACGTAAGTTCATTGTTTTTGCGGCAAATCCTTTCGGTCGGGCAAGTTCAGCGAACCGGATGCTTTTCATAGTCACCTTCATGGCGTTTAGCGATACTACCATTATGATTGTAATATTTAATGGTCTGATACACAAATGTTTTATGATTATTTGTGGTAAGAGTGTACCATAAAATGTCAATAATAAATTTTAGTTATTGGTCAGGGGTCAAGGATTCATATACAGTTTCTTGTCAACTAACATCTAAAAACTCTATTATTCACTTTTTGAAATATATGGGAATTCTGGTCATCACTTTCATTAAATCGTAAGTAACAAAAAGTGAGCGAAACTGATTGAATTTCAAAGCGAAAAACTTTCTTTTTAACTAGCTTTAACTTAAATTTCACTCGACAAGTCTGTTTTCCTAATATTTTTTTTGTTGACGTACAATTTGAATGAATAATATAAAGAAAACTGGATTTTTTTTCTCTTCAAATTTCGTTAAATATTTTAAAAATAAAGTTTAAATTCTTATAAAAAATCAATGCAAATTCCTTGAATTGGATTATTATAATTACTTTGAATGAAAACTATACATGAACAGTGAATACTTTGATAAAATTTCGGGTTACTTTTTATGGTACTGATGGAGATTTAAATATTTTTTGTACAATATACAGCAACTTATAAACCATGGTTCCACCGAGGATATTATGCAGCTATCTAATTTGATGGTGCTAATGTCGTGTTTGTTGACTGGTTGAAAGAACAACTCAACAACAAACTAGGTAGCTGGTGATTTATACATTACACTACTGAAATATTCAAATATATTGTTATACAAGTGTATTTTGGTAGGTTGCTATTTGTTATATACAACATTGATTCTCTGATAAATAGCCTTGACCGAGCGGTTAATGTAAAGGCTATATTCGTAGAATAATAAAATATTTACTTGCACATTAACAAAAACTTTATTTTATCTTAATTCTATTGGAAAATACAATACAATTTTACTATACAAAATGTTTTTATTTTCTATTAACTTATATTTCACGATCCGCTTATGTAACTTTCAATATCTCGATGTGTATTTGATTAAGCTTTATTTTCGCCTAACTTCTCCTGCTCATAAAGCCCCTATTTATATTAACTTTTTGTTTATCTTTTGAACTTTCTCGAAGCTACCAGTTTATTCAAACACCTTATACATTTTTCTAGTCCACTATTTTTTTTTTGTGATCGCCCTCTATTGAAAGTGTACCGAATTGTTGAATGAGTATTACATTTATAAAACAGGACCGTACTTGTAACAGTATAATTGGATAATTATGATTGATGACAGATGTAACGTGACAAGATCGCGTTATACGTAGAAGTTGAGAAGAAGTGCACAGCCTTCTATCTATTTATGACAATTCCAGAAAATGTTTGCTATGGATTAGTCTTTGCTGACTACACATTACGCTATTACTGCACGAACATATAGAAAATTCAATGTTTTGAAGCATGCACTGTTCTAGTAGTCTAAAATATATCCATGAGTAATATTTATATATATGGTATACGTTGTATATCTAAGTAAACTTGTTCACTATAAGATTATATAGGTTTTTTTTTTTTTTTTGTAAACATGGTTTCCTTTGATCTACTATCACTATCATGAATCAACTTAAATAATTTTCATGGTCTAGAAGATACTACTTATATATACACAGAAGAACTTATATGAAATATGAAGTTATGAGATATGACAGGCTATAGAGACTAAACCATGATACATGTGTATATAATGTACCATGTTACGGAAAAAGAGGAGATCCATTTACCATGTTTACAAAGATTTACTTTACATATGAATAAATACATGTATTTTAATTGGAAATGACTATTTATTATAATATTCATGTCATATATTATATCCATAGATATGTATAATAACTTCATGTATCCTATAGTTACTTAAAATAAATAATAGGGTGTATGCTAGGATTTATATGTATATATACATATATGTTTAAATATTACATGAAATATGTATATATCGGTTACTATAAGGTTAATGGCATATAAAAATGGATAAATAATTATGAAATTCAGGATTCATCTTCTATAAACGGTTGACAAATTCCGTGAGGAACGTCTTCAGACTTAGCGCTGTTGTTTAAGGAACGTACTGACCATTCACAGCCTGTCAGGTGATATGCGAGATAAGTCGTAAGGCATGAAACTGCCTCAAGGGCAAGAATAAGTATTGTAAACTAAGGTCTATTAAGAATCAGGTGGCGGGAATACTAAATGATAAAACGCATTAAAGAATGAAACAATGTATGTTCATCTCATTGAAAAAAAGATATATTTTGAAAAAGTAGATTTTAAAGTATACTTATATTATACCACTGTACCTATTTAGCTACTCTATTCTACTCATCTATTCTAACAAAAAAAAAAAATAAATTGTTCATACTGGCACAGACATAGGAACCTGTGTGCCACTAAAATCAGCGACAATGATATGCAAAATTAGGCTAATAAATGTGTTTCTAAAAAAGTAGATCATTTGTAACTTAATCATTTTGCGAATACATGGTATTCATTTAGGAAATCATTTCGCGAATACTTGACATTCATTAAAGGAAAAGAGCAATTGCGATGTTGAGTGCAGGCCAATTAATATCCATGCAAAATACAACATTAAATCACGGTTTACAGAAGAAGTGAATATTTTGGCAATGACTAAAGCGGCAGGCGCACGTACCTAAAATACAGAAGACTAAAAATTTATTAGAAACAGAATTAATGCCAAAATAATGCAATTTAGAAAATGTGGGTAAAAAGAAAATTTGAAACTTTCTCAGAAATAGAACGAAAGCTATAAATGAATAGACCATCAAAAAAAACTGTTGTCACTTATTGTATCTTTGATATTTGAAGTGAATAAATCGAACACATTTTTGTCGCTTATGAGTTGATGTCAAGGATTAAGTTAGTAAATGTTGACATTTATTAGCTTTTAACAAAAAAGCTCTTTTCAATCTGTAACATAAACTATAAATAAGGAAATACATTATTTTCACAAAAAAAAAATGTTTAAGCGAAGCTTTATTATTCATTATGTGAGATGAAATTATGTTACATGTCAGTTGACTGGAGTTGAACTGATCCGTCAATTAGACATTGAATTATGAAAATAAAGGTGAATGTCACACGACAGATCTGCCTATAAGTCTATAGTCTTATTTTCTGAACATGTAGACATGAATATCACACTCAGTCTTTATACAAAATTTGACAATCACATAGACTTTAAATGGTTAAAAAATACCAATGCGGACTTATTTCAAATACATAACTTAGGGAATGTTTTATTTAATAAATTTTCCAAGCATTTATAACAACCATAACTATACTTCATATATGTATTATATTATCCTTACAACATCTATTATATTGTTGTATTTATACAAATTTTATAAGGGATAATTAAAATTTGTTAGAGAATTGATTTAAGTTACAAAAGGTGTCTATATATATAGGTATGTATATAATGTAATATTATAAATTTATATAGTGGTTGCAAAACAGTCGTATCCTTAAGATGATATTCTTCCTATAAAATTATTAAATGATGAAAATTTATAATACTATCTATCCTATGTGGTGTGTGTGTATGGTAACTGAAAGTATATAATCAAATAAATGCTTTATTTGTTTCATCTGTTAAATTTAGATGTTACTCAGAATATAGTCCTTGCAAATTTACAAAATTTTAAAGGGTTGTTAATAATACCATTAAATATTTGTAAATTTATGTACATAGTTAATGAATAATGTATGTACTTTTCGACAAGGTTATCTATGTATACATCGTAATGGATGTTGTGAAAACCAAGATTTGGTTTTTGAATATACCATTTTTCAAATATTCCCTAATCTTTTCTCTTGAAAAATATTCAATTCACTTTGTGTCTTCATAAGTCTGTCTACCCAATAGTCGTTTTTATATTTACTAAGTTATATTTGATGGAAACATATTTTCTTTTGGCCATAAGAAAAACGAATGAATTTTATAAAATTTTATTAAAAAAGGGGTGAACGTAAACGGAATATATTACACAAATTTTTAAAAAATACCAAAATAAAATTAATCCCCACATATTTGGTGTACGAGTGAGTGTACAGAATTTTTATAAAATTTATTTAATTAAAATCACAAAATTAATTATAAATTCTAGTTATTTGAATTTTTTAAACTTTAAACCCAGAAGAGATTCACAATGGCGCAATTGGTAGCCAGTGATATTAAAAGCTTGTTCGATTAAACTCTTGGTTGTGCAATTAAAATTATTGTCTTATAAAAACGTACTCATATTTTGAGTAGCAAGTTGTTAAAGAAAATTTTCCAAGTGACATTTATTTAAATTTTTTTTTAATTTTAAAGTAAAAAATTATTCACTATCTATTAAATACTCCATAAAAAATTAAATTAATTTACAAATAAAAGGTTTTTTCCTTCAGTTTACCTAAGTGAACTTGCAGATAAATTCGTTAACTTATTCATGGTGCAAGTATTGTAATTTACAGAACTTTATTAAGCTTTATAAAAACAACGAGGAAAATTATTCATTTATTATGGTAAAACTTGGAAGTTTCTTTACACAATAAATTTTCCAACAATAATAAATAAAGTAATTTAATAATTCAAAATTTATTTGGAATGAGATCAGTTTTTATTTTTATTTTTTATACGAATTTAATGTGCAGCAATCACTAGGTTTAATATATTGCCATATTAATAATAAATTGCGATCTAATAAAAGCTTTTAAATTTCTTTCGAAAATTTGCCAATATATTGTTAGAGTCGAATATTACAAATCTTGAAATAGATTTTTATTAAGCTTTTTGAAAACAACGAAGAAAATAAATAAAATTTTCAGCTAAAAATTTCAAATAAACAAGTTATTTAATTATTCAAAGTTTATTAGAAACTTTGTGATGAGCTGTTTTTTTTTTTTTATTGAACACTTACTAATATTTGCAATTATTAAAAGTTTTTTGAATTACAATCTAATAAAAGGTTTTTTTTCGATTGCTTTAGAAACGTTTCGGTTAAAGCAAAAGATTTAAAAATCTTTTGAAATTTATTGTCGTATATTTTTTAAAAAATATATATATTTTTAGATGCTAAAACTATAAAAAAAAAAACAAAAAAAACAAATTGGAAAAATGACCGTTTGTTGTAACAAACAGCACACGTAATCCAGACAATATTTTCTGAGCATATATAAGATGTGTAAAAGGATAATAAAGAAAAATATAAGAAAAATACATGTTTTTCTTCTTGTAAGATAAAAAATTGTCCCTATATTTAGAATAAAATTTATAGTTTTTATAAAATTTCCCTTTAGTATACCTACACAATTTTTTTACCTTAAGCAAAAGAAAATCTTATCGTGCAATGAATACTTACCGAGAGGAAAATATTGAAATTGCTGGGTCATTGCGTTACTGTGTTAATATATAACTCTTATACATTTCAGTATATTTTCTGACTATTTTCTTTACTATTTTGTGTTCTTTTTTTTTATATCCGATTTTTCTTCATCTTCAACCCCGTTATTATTATTGTTAGAACGTTAGTTGAGATATCGCAACGATTTTTCACGTATTGTTGACTAGGATTACATGGAAAAGTTTATACAACAATATGGGACATTGTTAGAATCCTTAAGAAGTGTGTTACATAAGATCGAGAAGACCGAGAAGGGTAAATGATTGGTGGGTTTGTGAATATATGTATATACAACCAAAAAGAATAGAGGAAAATATTGAAGGGTGGACTACTGTTATAGTGCGATAGATAAGTTGAAATTACATTTATGCATGTACTATATATATATACATTTGGTTAGATTCAATATATACACGTAGGATGATGTGTATAGATTTATATATTAAAATCTAAAAAGTTGGTTTATCATTTTTGGATTATGTTTCATAATGTGACCAAAATAAGCCGCCTAAATTGTCTGGTGATTTTTATAAATGGATATATTTTAGGTTTTTATTTATTTTTATTTTATTTAGTTTTTTCTTTTTTTTTTTTTTTTTGTTAGTGGGTGGCAGTGTATTGATTGTGTATATAGATGTATAACAGTATATATTTGATATAAATGTGTATAAGCTCCACAGAGGGTATATCCAGTATAGCATAATCAATAAAAAAAAATATCCTTTTTATTTATCTTTTATTGAACCCTTGACCCGCGTACAAACATTTTTATTATGTAAATATAACTAGATATATTTTGATTGAAATGTATATTGACTGCATATGGAAATGATGAAATTATAGAATATTTTATTGCTAGAGAGAATATGTACTTTGAATGATTACCACACAAGGAATATATTAAATTATCTGCTTGACACAAATAATCTTCAGAATTGATGAAATATAGTATGAATTTGGAAAATTTGTGATCTGGATCTCAAATTGAAGTTTCGTTAATAATTTTCAAATGTATAATATTCAATTTTAAATTAGAGTTTTAAAGCAGATTATGGTGTGCTTCAACGGATACTGCCGCTAACAGAGAGGGGTGGGATGAAGAATACGGGGGATATCTGACACATATTTTTTAAATAATAGATATGTGGAATGAGATATATGTTTAAAGGATGAAATTATGTACTTCAATATTGCGATGAGAATCATATCAAAAGAACATGTATCAGGAACCAAACCAATTAATCGATTTTGGTGCAATTTTTTTCTTACAAGAACCAAAAATGTGTACAAAATGTCCTATAGCATTTGTTGTAAACTTATTGACATCAATAGTACAAATTACGATACGCGGTAATTTAAAATCTTTTGTTAGAAATTTTATTTTGATTGAAAGCTAATTGGATCTCAAATTGGTTTGTTTTGATAATAATTTTGGTTTCTATTAGGACGCGTTTTAAGGGACATGGAATACTAGGATTTCCATTGACAGTAATATGAAATCTTTTCAATTTACATTAAATATATTAATTATAATATATAGTAATTTGAAATCCTATCAGTTTATTCTGTTTATTTGCAGGACACATTTTCGGTTTACATTTTTGACTCTTTCGAATTCAAACATTACAAATATATTCAATGTTAAATACACTTCATTACAACATTGTCGTACTTGAGTACATTAAAAACTATGCACAGAATCTACTTTCAGAATTAAATGTATACATCATTGCACAAAAAAAAAAAAAGAAAAGGACTTTAAGCGTATAACTCACAGGACCCACATTATCTTATATAGAAATTTTTGTAATGAAAAGGGCAAAACAATAGGCAAAAAATAAATATGGGAAAATTCCATAGAAAGTTGAATATTATGCCTATTATTTAATATCAGAAGGTTCGCTATGAGTGTATATATTATCTGTATGTTCATTTCAATAGAAAATTATTCACCTGTTTCTTTTCCAGTTATACAAAAGACAATTAAGAAAAATATTATATCATCAAGCCAAATAAAGTTAGAGATTTTCATTTGAGATGTTAATTTAACAATCATGAAATGTTCATTATTTATTTTCACTTCAAAATGTTATGTTCTTTTGCCATGGCAAGGATTATAGTGTAGCATATAAACGTGTATACTAACTCTTATTATATATTAGAACAATACTCAATGAAAATAATTACAGTACTTGTAATATCATGAATATATTGTTCTCAATTTAGAACATTGTACTTAATAAAACAAAATTTAAAGTTTAAATTTACATTTAACTTCTGTTTATGTATGTCTAATGGATTTATAGTCATTTGTTGTACTTTGAAGTTTGTTCCTCTATTCCGCACCTTCTACCTTCTTATACATGGATATAAGTTTATATGGGCTCCTATTTGAGTTATTATATTATACATAATTATTTCACTTATATTATTTAAGAATTCAATCTAATCAAGTCGAATGAAGTGCTCGATTAACATGTAAGGTTATTCAGTCTTCTTCAGTTGTAACTATGGCACTCGATCTCAATATATGTCAATTATTAGAGGTGGTAGAAAGCTATTATGTGTTGATACAGTTCGTGATAATGGTGATGATAATGATCTATTCAAAAAATATTCATCTGAGTATTTTTTTTTGGAAAAACATATTAATTTGTGGACTTAATTCAGACTAAAAATGTACAAAATTTCCTCCATAATTTCTGTTACTATATTTTCCTGCCACCCATTTTGAAATTACTTTTTGTTATAAAATATTTTTTTTTTTTGTGCAAAGAATTCTCCAGAAATACCTATGGTATTTTAAAAATGTTTTATATATTTTAGCCATATTTATGTTTTTTTTTTTTTTAAAAAATTCTTCGTGGTTTTGTTTTCATTCAATGTTATTCTGTGTGACAAAATATATGTATGGTATATATATATATAGGTTGTGTATACACAATTTTTATAAAACTACATGCAATGCATTTAACAACACCAAGAGAATTAAAAATGAAAATTGCAAAAAAAAAAAAAAAAAACTAATTTTCCTTTGACTAAATCTGAATTCCAAAACTTTTAACCCTTCTCTATTAGAGTGGCAAAAAAAAAAGGGTTGATTCTTGCCGTTTTTTTTTTTTTTTTTTCATTGTTTTGGTATTTTTATTTTTTTTTTAAAAAATAGTACTCTTTTTTTTTAAAAAAAAAAGAATGAAGCAATGAATAAAAGGGAGTGAACGAAGAATTTTCTAATTTAATCTTACCATGCTTCTATTTTAATTTATTATAAATATTTATAATTTTAGAATAGTACAGAATAATAGTGTTAAATGAAGTTATGGTCCCTTCAAGCTGACTATAATTGTTAAAGCAAATTTTAAAAACTTTATTGAATGAATAGATTTAAAATAAATTATGGTCCTTCGAGCCGAGTATAATTAGTATTTCAGTTAATTTTATATAAAAACATATATATTTTTTTAAATAAAACATTGAGTTGATGCTGTTTGAGATCATATTTTTTCCAGATAAAGTAGTTCTTGTATTATGGATTAAAGCTACCAGTTTGTTTCAATTTAGAACATCTGATCCTTGTTAGATATTACTGTGTAATGTATGCATTAATTTTTTTTATCGTTTTTGAATTGGACCAATAGTTTGAAAATATACCCGAAACAATGATTACCATTAATTATATTATCGATTCAAATATTGACAATGTGAATTTTCTTAAGTTAATTGGCTTTAAAAATTTGAAATGAACGGTAAGATTTTCACCTTTAATAACTTTATACTCTCATTAATTAATTAAAAAAGAAAATACTCATCATTAATATTACCTTTATAGAATTTTTTTTTTGCTTCTATATGAAAGGAAAATATTAGCAGAATATTT
>JANSTX010054930.1:0-10590 GCA_027564355.1 Penthetria funebris | reverse complement strand
GAGATGATTCTACCATATTTAAATCCTTCCCTGGTTTTGGGATTAAAATTATCTGTGCCTGTTTCCATTGCTTGGGGGAAGTCGCCCGTTCTTAATATTGCATTAAATAAGTATGTTATAAACAACTTACCCATTCTTTGTAGTTTTCTTAAAATTTTATCGGTGATTTTGTCATAACCCGGAGCCCTTTTTACGCTCAGTTCTTTGTTGATTTTCCAGCTTATTTCACCAATGCTAAAATTCTTTATGGGTTTTTCTAGCTGTAATGGCGATTCTAGATATTGCGATATTTCATCACTTACATTATCAGCAATTTCTGATGGGTATAGTTAAAAAATAAATCAATTAAATTTCAGTTTTTTGTACTGCCTCGTACCTGCATACTAAATATTTTATATTCTATTTCTCATTTTTATTTTAATACAATAAAACTAATTAATTAAGTTAAGATAAGATAAATATTTTAATAAAACTAATTAAGTTAAGTAAATGGATAGTGACGACTTATTTATATATAGTTTTTAGCCTGTTTTTTTTTGTTAATGTACATAACAAATATTTATTTAAAATATAAAAACAAATTAACAATAATATTTGTTCATAACAACTAGACAATTGACCGTCAATTTTGAAATTTGTCTGAATTCAGTCTGTTATTTACGAGTACGCAGTTCCAAGATATAACTGATCGCATACAGAATAACATCTTTGAATTTGAGTGTAGTCCATCTTCTTTTAATTATAGACTCTGATTAACCTGATCCATGAGCCTATTAATCAACTCGTTACATTACTATATATAATTGTTATTTTGCTGCATTATTGAGATCAATCAGTTCTGTAGCACTTTCCGATCAATTTTGTCATCAATCGATAGGTTTACCTTAAATTATTTCGATTTTCGTCGTATTGTGTGTGGCGTTTATACTTTTTTTGCCATTCACATTTCCTAACCCAATAATTGAATTATGTTCATCTGTTATATTGTAGTAACACCAATACGTTCTACAGTGTTACGCCGCCTTTGCATGTTTGCTAATAGTTTAATATGATACCCAATAAACTTATAATTACGGAAAAATGAAAATAACTCAATCACGATATCATATCTTTTAAGTTAAAAAAATAATTACGATATCACTTAATCCATTCAATTTAAAAGAATTCTTATAGGAAATAATGTGTACGCTGGTATGCTGATAAGCATACTATTTATAATATATATAGATATAAGTACTCGTTATCATTAGATAACATAAAAAAAAAAACATATAGATTAGAAATTCATAAATTCATAAGTTCATTAAAATCATTTGAGAATTCTTTATTATGTCATAATATGTACACATTGCATTTGTATATATAATATATATTATTACATAAACTTCACGCCTCATAGGCGCATAGGGCGATATGTGGTCGTGTTCCCAGTGAATCTGTATGGTGATAAATATAGGTTGAACAACCTTAAGATGTTAGTCGATCATTTCATTCATCACCAATTTCATCTGATAATATAAAATTTCAGATGAAATTGGTTTTTATTACTGGTTTAAATTACTGCAAAAATCGACCATTTTCTCGTCATACATTAGTCTTCAACTCGTGTATTTTCTGTTGTCGTGTGTACTGATATGAGGATAATTTTATTGGTTTCTTTCCTAAAATTTTGTTATTCATAAAATATGTTTAAATTTATTTTCGCATGATCAAAATTTGGTTGTATTGACATCAGACAAAAATATTTTGTTTTAATTAATTTTAATGATTGTTCTCATCGATAAATCTTTATTAACCTTTGACTGTCTGTAGGTAATTGTGTTAGAAAATATGTTTTGCAAACTACATTTATTATTAAAGAGTATATAACTTTATAACATTTTGAAACCTTAAGATATTCATAAGTTGAGTTGTTTCGAAAACAACTATAGATTTGTACATCTAATCTAACGCGAGATTGTTAAACGGTAGTGTTTAAAAGGTTTCTGACATTTTAAAGTTGACAGAGCTATGAATTCGGTCAAATGTAACTTAAAATCTAATCATTAGTGCCAATGTGAGATGGAATGAAAGTTTCGAAATATAAATATGGATATCATTTAGGGATTCACAAACTGTTACTCAATGGCATATGCATATTCATTTTAAAACATTCTGATAACAACCTGTAGTTTTCTTGATTTATTGAATGTAAAAAAAAAAAATCGTAATGTATACACATAATTATTTATAGACAGACCTTAATGATAAAACATTAATTGAAATTTGTCATACAATAAAACTGAAACCAGCAAATTTGTAAGCCTTTAATTTCTCGTAATTAATTCACAGTCAATAAAAGATGCTTTTTATTTCATATTACATGTGTGTATAATCATTTTGTTTACTTGTATTTAAGTTATTATTTCAATAACATTCTCAACATATAAAGTTCAATTAAGTCTATCAATTAGTTGCACAACATAGCGTTTAAGTATAAAAGACTTAATTAATGTAGATAATTGCAATAATTATATCCTTTAAATTTAATGATAATTGTAATGATGGGTATTTTAACCTATTAAAAGATATTATCTATGGAAATTATATTTATATGATTTTTGTTTTGTTTTTTTTTTATATAATCTCAATATAAGCAAAAGTAAAATATTAAGGGGACCCCCAGAATAAATGGTGTTCAAAATCATAAATTATACAATTGATATGTACAATTTAATTAAACCATCATTTATTGTTTAGTATTCATAAAACATATTAATAGAAAACAAACTGATAAAACTTACACAATTTTATACGTTGACGAAAAATGATATCAAAGATAAATAAAATGACTGCAATCAAATTTCCGTTTCATATAAATTATATCGAATTTATATAAATATATATTGCACAATCTATGTCTTTATTGTGATTGCGATAAAAGTACTTTTTCATACATAACATCAATAATTTCCAGCTATTATCATAGTTATATTAGATTATCGACTAATAAGTAACGAATGGAATGGACGACTATCATCGAGGTTACTCAATGAATCTTTATTGCCACGTGTTGTCACCGGTAACTCGATCATGATATATTATTGTATATTAGTAATGGCGTGTGTTCGAGGCTAAAAAGATGGTAATAATGTAGAGCTAATCAGAACTGCAGCAACTGATGTCATAAGAGCGTCGACCGGAGTGTCGACCACTTAAACAATGTTCCACATGGATAGGATTCAAAAAGCTCTATGCTAGCTTTTTTATGTGCATCGACGTCGATAGTTATTGTAATGCAGGTTTTCGTAAATGCATTAATAGTTTTGTTCGACGTTATACACAAGCTATGTATCAGGATTACATCCGTGATGATATATAGAGAATTAATAAACCAGCATCATTATATATAGTATATTACTAACATCCAAATGATAGAGGTACATTAGAATTTTGATCCTGTGGTTTATCGATTTGCTTAAGTTTAATTATCAAATTGTTGTTATTGCCAAATTCACTAATTTTTATTACAGTATCAAGTAATAATTGTGTATGTGTACTAAATATATTGGTTCTATCATAACTATTCTTAAATCTGTAATAAAATCATCGTTGAAAACTTAACCAATTTATTAATTATTTGTAGAATTTTTCGAATTTGATTAGAAAAGAAATTCAATGTATATTTCCTAATTGCTTAAAATTGTCACATATTCTTGCATCTAGTAATACAAACAACTTATTGAAACCGTGCATCATTGCTAATGTGGGCTGTAATATTAACAGATATCCGCAAGCGAGCAAAATTAAAATGTTTACACTTTTTAAGTTTCAAAAAGTAGAACACAGTTTGTTATTATTACAAACACTACACCATGAAAGTGTTTCTATATTACAGTATATATTTCTAAATATTAAACTTTCATAGTGTCAAGACATGCTACATTTTACCATATATTAGCAACTAATCATAGAGATGCATTTATTATAATTTTATAGTGCTATATTTCAGTAAAATGTAGTTCACCATCTGAATAAATTGTAATACAATTCATTATCATCACAAATTTTCATTTGATATTCTATTTGGCCAAAAAACGAAAACTTGAATTTGTGACACGATGTTATTTAAAAAATTTATTTTAAATTTGCACAACTTTTTTTTGAAATTTGTGACGACCACCAGACTTTAGTCTGCATACCAAACATTTACTGAGCTTTTTGTGTATGAATTGTTAAAAAATACTGCAAGTCCTCAACTTCATCTATTACCTTGACGGTGACTGCAAGTGAACACCTACTCGATGTACCAATTTTCATTAGTTTCGTCTTTGAAACATTGATTTGTGCTGTATTTCACAGTATAGCACATGAAAAAATTGTTTTAAAAATATGGCAAAATCTCTTTTAAATTTGATATTGGATATATAGTGGTAATAAGAAATAGGTGACTATATTAAATGAATTCGATTTAATGATAATTTACAATTAAATATGAAATTACTATGAAGTCCTTCAAGCTTCAACGTTTTGGTAAGCCTTAAAGTACCAATTCTGTAAGTAATACATTTTCTGCGTACATAATACGACAGTATACTCGTATGTAATGATGTAAATTAATTAATCCTTCCTCCATGCATTCAGGATTATTATACATGAAAAAATAATGACCTACATAGTAAATTGCATTGTAAATTTAGCCTTTAAAGTTTATACCTTCTTGTATTAATTATTTTTATTCTGTAAAATAATTTTATTTGAAATTATTTATTCTCTATGTACTTTTTACTGTTTATTTGTCTCATGACCTAAATTTTTAATTAAAAACTTTATAACTTTTATTCTTATATATAATTTTAATTAAATATATGACAATAAACAATTGCAATTTTAATTACAAATCGATTGAAAACATAAAGACATTATAGTATAATAGCTTATGATATAATATATTCCATATAGGTTCGGAAATTGTGAGCTAAAATGCATTTATATATTTTATATAAACATATACCCACCCACATTCATAGAAACTAATATGATCCACTTGTTTCTATAGTGTGATTCCGAAAAATTCGATTTATTTATAAATTCAAGTGGATATACGATATACAAAACAAGCCATATACGTATATTGAAGTATAATATCCATAAATTATGGTTTTAAAGTAAAATACAACGTGTTCCTAGTGTGGGATTACAGCTTATGTTTTAAAATGCGGATTTTCATTATACATGGTTTTTATTTACATTTATTTGTATTACCTATTTTCATAAGGATATATAAGTTATATTCATAAGGATATATAGGTTAATATGATATGAAATCTGTTTTTATTTACGTATCTTTCAATAATATAGGACATGAAACAAGTAATATTATATAATGTTGACGGTTGACGTCAATAATAATTTTTACGCTGTATAAAATATGTGAACATTTACGAATTATGAATAATAATCTTATCTTAACTAGAATCGTATTTATCCATCCTGCAATTTCCAAATTCATAATATGTGGTAGATATTCAAGAGCCATTCAGTCTGCAATTGAATCCAAAGGTCTGATATGATGATGATTGATCAAATTCTTTCCAAGCTTTATTTGCTCTGTTATTATGTATATCATTGAAATATTGGCTATTATACACACTTTGGACATAAAATCTGGCATTTATATAACAAGACACCGACACAAATCTGTCATCTACATAACGTTAAACTACATTGGGTATCATGTATAAGTTTATTATCAAATAAAGTGTTAACATATACTGTGTTTTAATTAATAATTTAATTGTGATGAGGATAAATTCGCAAGTGTATATATAGATCAGTTTAACGTTTCGTCACTTTTTAGATCTATTCGCAGATCCGACATATTATGAAATTATTAATTAACATTCTCAGAAACTTCACTTGATCGTCATAAGCCTGAAATTTTTCCCAAATATTGAAGAAACTATCAACGGTGTTATAGTAAAACAAGGTTTTATTTATTTATCTAAAATCTAATAAACATTTAGTATATGTTCAAGTTCACTCGTATGTGCACACTCTCTGAAGTCAATAAAATGTTAAACATGAGTTAAGTAACCTTTAATTATCAACCATTCTTGTATTAGTATATGAAATTTGTTCGAATTATTTTTTGGAATTAGGTCGAGAACCAATCATATTGTTGTTCTTTGATGATTAATTGTAATAGTTTCTTATATATAAATACACTATCAAAAGTCAACCTAAATGACTATATAAATTGAGATTGTCGAATGGAAAATATAGAAGGAATTATAGTTTTTTCGGTTAAATACATTGAATATTTCAGTGGAGTGATATATACATTTTTTGCTACCAGGGTATACCCAGTCGACAAACCAGTATAATTTATTCATCGGGATTGACTATTGAAGACGTTCCTATAGACCGTGATCCACCTGAGTGTTGTTTCATTGCAATATTTGCGATTCTATTATCTGGCATTCTTTCAACATGGTCTCTCCAATAACACCTTCTGTTTCTTGTCCATCTTACTATGTCTTGAATTTGACATTCAATTCGGATATCATCATTTCTGATTTAATTGATTTCCCAATCTATAACCAATTCCAGTAGATTTAATTTTCAGCATGATTTTGTTCATAATCATATTGAACAATGTAAATGCAATCGAAAAAATAGATTGAAAACTCTACTGCTTTATGGCGCTCCCACATACTACATGGTAATCCATATAGCATGTGGGACCCATGCGACAAATAATATGCTTCCATAGATAATTCGTATATTAAGTAATAAAGTATATATTTATTTTTGTCAATCATTATCCATATAATGTTAGTTAACCAAATTTTAGCGATGATTCATAGTAAGTTACCTATTTTTGTTTACATTTGGTAACCACAATGATGAGCAATACAAAAAATTTATATATTCAGTGTTGGGAGAATAAAAGTGGAATGATCAATTCATCTTTAAATTTGATATTTACGATATTTGCATACTTACATTTACAGCTATTAATCATAGACTTTCTATTGTTTAATGGCATATGATAAGAGCTAAACAAAAAAAGTATGATTAAACATCCGCACGGGGTGTATAATTTATGAAAATATTCATAAGATAATTAAAATAATTTTAAAGTATATATTGTGTTATTTATTATGCTCATTTCCGAGTGTTTTAAATTGATATTTCCGAATGGAAAATATAGAATTGAATAATTCAGTACAATGGTGTAGCTATTGGGATTTCATCAGTTTACTTGTAAAAATGCTTAAGATTTTCAGCTGCAAACGATCGATCATATCGATGTGATAGACCTAAATCAATATCGAGACTACCACTACTTAATGGCATTCTTAACGGTAAACGAACTATCTTCTATCATGAAATCGGCCGACAACAAAACAACAATACTCGAATAGAATTATGAAAACAACCTCAAAAAAATTTGTATATGGTTTCTACGTGCTCTGTTGAATCAGATCTTTAACAAGAGATTCATCTCTGTTTAGAACCCAGTCCTTCATTGGCATTATTGAATGTATCGATGTCTCAGTCGAGTCTCCAATATCGGTATGACGTGCTTCGGCCAGTTCTCCCTTCTTCCTTCTCCTCTTTTATCCCCCAATTTACTTTCTGAGTCACTAAACACTGGTTTTAGTAATCCTTTTTCCCAGTTTCAGTCCCAATTAGTCTCCAACTTCACCACAGTAATTACATGTCACAAAACCTACATTACCTATCATGTGTACTATAGGCATTTGGATTCGATGCGCTGTAAATTTTAAATGTGTTCATTGTAAAAAATGTTCATGTAATAAAGGATTTTTAAATTGAAAATACTCGCAATTATGTTCTTTCTATGCTAAGTCAATGTTTTCATTTGATGTCCCAAAATATATACTTAAGACATCCAATATATATAATTGAGAAATAAGAATCCTTTAGAATCGTTTTAGGATTATGATCTTAGTAGTATTATTAACTGTGAGAAGATTTTTATGTATAATTAAACGGCCTACAACATACCATTAATAATCGACTTTTATGTGCAACATAAAATGTCTGTTCTGCTTTCATTTTCATTAGAATATATTAATTCGATTAAGTTTAATAATTAAATTATGTTCTGCTTTGTACATTGATGTCTCATAAAGTCCTGCCATTATTTGATCGAATTTTAATATCTATATTATGAATTTTTACTGTTATTTGCATGTGAAATGCATCATGCATTGTTGATCGCAAATTTTCTCAAATCTTTACTGCATAATAAAATTTTAAATAGAACATGCACAAAGTGCATTTATTCTTGCATTGTTGGAACTTTTGTACTTTTATAATTATGAGTCATTTTAATCTTACAAAACATTTTTTATTTTTATTATTTCTTCGATTGTATAAAAGTGTCATTAAAATTACATTAATTAAATTATTGTTGGAAATTCAATATTTTTGTACGAGTATATGCAAATTTTTTTCAATTTTATATAATAATTATCTGATGATGCATACTTTAGTTATAATACTCGTATATATGTTCAACATCGTAAAGAGTGTTTAAGTAAAATTTAAATAATCTAAGGCCTTTGAATTATTTATATTCATAAACCTCGAATACATTTTGAAGTTGTACGAGTACATTTGTGTAAATAAATAAACTAAGCGAAGAAGATTAGTATTAGTTGTTAAATATGTGCTTCAAGATCATTAAGTTTTGTTTGTTCTGAAATAATAACTGATATAGTAGTATTCAATTCAAAATATTTAGTATTGGTTCTTATGGAAATTCAATAGACACAGAGTACGCCCGACTTAGATAAAACAATAAATATGTATAATTACTTCAAACATGTTCGAAACCATACAATGAATACTACCGACAAATAATTTGACATAAATATACGCAATTTGAACCTACAAAAAAAAAAAAATACGTAGACTGTCATACCCCACTTAACATTCAGAACAGCTGCCTCGCTTTTTGTAAGCGTGTTTCGACATCTTTCTCAGCACCACCACCATCATCTCTTGCCAATTAATTTTCCAAATATGTATTGATATAGATTTCTACCTCGTCTATTATTGAGAGACGAATGTTTGATTGTGCCAACAAACAAATGTCATTGACAAAGTCAAGGTCAATGTCTGCTGCAGATTTGCTATTATTTATTGCTCTATCAAAAATTGTCAGAAGAGGTTATTCCACTTCTCACACACTTATTGGGCATGCTAGACATGGTCATGGCGCCAATATATGACCATAAATTGACCATTGTTGAAACAGCATGGACAAAGTGTTTAATATATAAACTGAAATATTTGTATCGCGTTATTAATTCGCGTACAACAACTCTACTTCCCATAAACAACAATGTATATTCCTACAGTCATATTTCAAATCCCACCAGCACAAGGTACATTATCCCCTTCATAAATTGTAAAAGATGTTCACTCTGTGCACTTGTAAGTACTGTAGGTAAGATGTGTTTCGTCATCTAAAAATTATTAATTATCACAAATTTATTTTTTGTATTTAACTCTAAATTATTTAATAAAAGATTTTTGAAAGTTAAATTGAATAGATTGATCTACGCTTGCATATACATATTGAATATGAGTGATGGTGATCCTGTGTCAACTGAAAATTTCTGTTTATTATTATGCAATCAGTGGAATTGTGGTTTATTTACTATTTTTGTTAAATATTTGGTTAACATCTCATTTAATCACGCAAACTAAATTTCCAACTTTGGCATTTTGAATCACTCACAATTATGGGGTATCCCTCTATAATGAACATTGGCCATACACACTTATCGGATACTGATGTTCTCAACACTGTAGAATCCATTGATGTCAGTAATGATATGGGACCTGACTTAGTCTTCCCATTGATATTTAGATCATTTGATGAATTTTTATACACGCTCTTAAGAATACTATTTAAAAAATCATTAACATTAGGTATTGTTCCGACAATGTGGAAGGTATCGTATATTACCCCTATCTTTAAATGTGGTTCAAGGAGGTTGATAGGCAGTTATAGGGGTATTGTTATATTTCACCATTCCAACATGGTTTTATTAAGGATCGGTCTACGTCAACAAATCTAATAGAATTCACAAATTTGGCCATAAATGTGATTGAATCCAGTAGTATACACTACACTGGTTTTAGTTAGGCTCTCTCCACTCTTGTTTAATTTGTTTATTAATGACATCGTTAATGTGTTCAGTAAATGTAAATGTTTGATGTATGCATAAAATTATACTGTCCTGTAGATAATTCTAATGACTTGACACATATGCAGCAAGTCTTAATTCAACTTAGCAAATGGTCTATGTATAATCTATCGCTAAATATTTCTAAATGTGTAACAACCACTTACCATAGCGTAATCCAATCACCTAGATAATCATGTTCCATGATTTGTAAGTGTTATTTGATACTAAGCTGTCATTCAATAAACACATTGACTACATAACATCTAAGTCATATGCTATGTTGAGTTTCATCTGTGCTTTGTATTGGGTCGGAAACTAAGTAAGTGCGGATTTTATTTAAAAAATAAAAGACAATTTTTTCATGGAACAAAGTAAC
>JANSTX010054927.1:0-10594 GCA_027564355.1 Penthetria funebris | reverse complement strand
GAACCCTTCAGCATTTTATGAACTTTTCAGCATTTATATGAAGCTTTCATTGAGCTTTGAAGCTTAAAGCTTATTGGTCATTTCAATACTTATTCGGTATAATTAATTTAACAATTAAAAAAAATATACTTTTTTTTTTTTTAGACAAAATGTTTTGATATCATGATGTTGATACTTAAATGGCCACAATATGTATCAAATTTATGGGATCAACAAATTCCTATTGAATTACAAAGTACTTATATGAAAATATTTGAATTTTACATGTAAGTTACATAATTTTTTTATTTGTCACAATAATTATATATATTTTATTATTTTATTATAGGAATCATTATGAATTGTGTACATGGAATCTTCTTGAAGTTGAAGATTTCAAAGCTGTCTATCGCATGACATTATTGTACTTGGAATTATTTCATGATAGAGCTTTAAAAGGTGCATTGAAAGGTGCTAAAAAGTGAGTATTTTAATTTATTTTATTTTTAAATGTTAACAAAATACACTAGGTATTTAATAAATAATAAATATTTTTTATTTTATATATTTAGTGAAATTAATCAGCAATGGTTTATTCTTTATAATCATCTCATATTTTATTCTGGATTAAATGATGTTAGTCATGATGAATTTGCCATTTATCGGAAACGACTTTGTTGGTTACAATTTTGTTTAGCAAAATATGAATATAATTTAGAAACATCAATTGATTGCTTATATATAGTAATTGTTTTTTTCTTTTTTTTAATTTAAATTTTACATATATAGTTTTTTTTTTTCTTCTTTCTTTCTATTGCTTAGATGCAAAATCATTTAGATGAGAATGATAAAGATTATAAAATAGTTTTTCCAAATCAAAAGAACAATAATCAAATTGATTTGAATACTGTAAAATATTTAACGGTTCTATATGAAAGGTAAATTTTTGATGTTATAAATTTGTGATTACGTTGTGATTAGTTTAAGTTAGTTTTAGACAGTAAAATCATTTGACAATAATTTTTTTGGTCTATCCAAATATAATCTTAAAATGCTTTGCCTTAGAATTCCATTGATTCAATTCAATTTTGTAGTAAACTATACCGAAGTGCATTGATTTGACCAAAAGATCGATACATTAAATAGTGTAACAAAAAAAAAAAAAAGAAAGGAGCAAGAGATATGTAACAATTCAAAAACACTCCATGTGCAACACTTGTGTGTCATATTATGATTGAGATCAATTTTGTAATATTACAATAGAATTATCGAAATTAAATTATCGTAATACGAGTCTAGAACAGCACGTGGTTATCGGTGGTGATTATGTGGCTCACGTAGGTAACTTCTTAGAAAATTTGAGTAAATTGAATTGACGATTTCAAATCACTTATGTTCTCATTTCATATGCATTTGTGCAGAGTGTAAATAAAGAGTTATGCACTTAAGACGCTTTGCAAAATGTATCACTTAATTTATAAATGCAGATGTCATTAGATGTCGAATAAATTGCTTATAGCATATAATTTTAATGTTTTTACTAGTTTACTAGTTTTTTACTTTACTGTTTACTA
Source organism: Penthetria funebris (assembly GCA_027564355.1). Classification (NCBI taxonomy): domain Eukaryota; kingdom Metazoa; phylum Arthropoda; class Insecta; order Diptera; family Pleciidae; genus Penthetria; species Penthetria funebris. Next base: position 9,041 of record JANSTX010054927.1, on the reverse strand, counting down.
GTTGTTTTTTTTTTTTTAATATTAGTGTCATAATGTGTAGTGCGTCGCAAATAATATTTTAGACATGTTATTAAATTGTAAAGAATCGTAATCATATTTACAAATGCATATATACATATATATATATATATATATATATATATTTATTTATATAATCAAATATCTTTATATTACTTTATAGAATAATTCGCTTAAATAGTGTTCAAAATTTATATATTGAAAATAAATTTGAGGAATTAGTTAATATTTTAACAGACAATTTAACAAATATAAATGAAATTAAAGATTCTGATAATTTAGTTATTAGTAAAATAACACAATTCGAAGTATTATTAGAATCATTGTGGAATTTGGAAAGATTTGAAGAATGTTTAATATGGTCAGAAAGATGTTTTAAATATTCAATTGAATTATTTTTGTCGACACCACAATTTTCTGTGAATTTCAAAAAATGGGCTGATATTTTAAATTTTATATTAACTTATATTGAAAATTTAATATTAAATGAAACATATAATATAGGTAAATGATTATATTGTTTGGTTAATATCGTTTTCATTTTATCGTGTTCTTTTATATTTCTTTATAGTAGTCTGCTTGGATAAATATCTATCGAGATTGGTACAAAATTTAATACGAATTATTGTTCATCAATTAGATGGTACATTTGATAAAAATAATAATCCATTACATCCAGTTAATATAAAAATGCCATGGATAATATTATATCATATTTTACAAAGAGATGAAGATTTAAATTCATCAATATTAGCATCATTAAAGAAGAAAAAACATTTAAATAATATTCAAATTTTAAATGGTAATGATGAGCATGGTGTTATTGTTGATGATGAATGTGAAGAAATAATACCAAGTACAATAATGATGTTTTTCACATCACATGAATTTTTGGGTATGCGATCATGGTGCACAAAAGATAATGGAAAATTATTATTATATATATTAGATATTATTGGTACAAAATTACGTGCACCATATTTAGAACCATTTAGAGATGTTATAGCTGAATATATTGAACAAATAACATATTGTCTATATGGATATCCAGCGAAACGGGCACGTGCTCGTCATATTGAAGAACATGATGCTGTAAATATAGAATTAAATTGGATAAGATCAATACAATTATTTGATATTTATAGACCGGATAATTTACCAGAATTTAATTCATACAAGTTATTATCGATTATATACATATGATATGATCTGTGTAAATTAATTAAATTTTTTAATTTTTAAAAATTTTTAGAAATGATTCAATTTCATCTGAAATGGAACAATTATTACAAAAATTTATATCATTAATACCAAACAATATTGATCCAGTTAATGAAATAAATGGCATAAGAAATTTTATTAAAGGTATTACATTGAAATTACCAGAACAATATAATTTATTTCCATATCGAATGAATTGTATATATTATTTATTGGCTGATCACTATTTTAAAAATCGTGATTTCATTAAATCAGTTAAATATTATATATTGGATTTGACAATTTTACCAACAAGATTTGATTCGTGGGCAGGATTGGCTTTATCAAAAGCTAGTAATATAGAGAAGAAATTAAATTCATGTGTTTCATTTAGGTAATTTTTAAATGATATTAATGATATAGTTTCTAGGAATAGGCTTTGTATGTAATTCTATTTAATTATTTAAATCTATTATATTATACAGTACAAATGAATTTATAATACAAGGTGAAGATACATTACGTTGTTTTGAACAATGTTTTAAAATTGATGATAAACAAGTATCTTTATGGATTGAATATGGTAATTTTGCATATGCAATACATTCATTTTGTTCAAGAACATTAAAACATTCATCGGCCACATTATCTATGGAAAGGTAATATTTAATTTTTATTTATTTATTATTTTTTTTAAATATTTATTTATCTATTTTGAATATGTGGTAATAGATTTGCATTTATTGAATCAAAAAAAGAACAATGTCTTAAAATAGCTGCAGATTGTTTTAATACAGTAAATAAATCGAAATCACAAACATCAACGGGTTTTATTGAAATTGAGGATGAAGATACACATGATGAAAAATGGCTTTATCATTATATGTTAGGTAAAATAGCCGAAAAACAAAATGATCAACCAAATGTCTATTTAGGTCATTTTATAAATTCGGCAAAATATTTGTATGAAAGTAATGCAACATATCCATTTAAAATAAGTCATGGTAATCCACCAAATTTGTCGGTTGAAGCATTAGAAATTTTTTATAAAATAACAGCTGCAATTATAAAATATATTGAACATAATACAAAAATTCCAAAAACTATGGGTAAATTATTTACAAAAGTTTTAAAAGAATTAACATTAAGTCCTTTTGCACGTAATCAAGCAAAAATTGATGGTATGTAAATACGTTGTATATCATCTTATAATTAATAATTTAATTGGTAATTATTTTTAATTTATTATATTTTAGGTAAAAGTTTAAATGAACACAAACGAAAATTATCACTTGTTAATGTATCAGAAAATTCAAATAAAAATAAAATTGTTAAAATTGATGAAGATATTATACAAATGGAAATATCAAATAATATCCCACCGAATATTGATGATCAAGAAGTAATTGTTAATTTAGATGATAATGAATCAAATTCAAATGATGTTGTTACAACAGTTGTAACAACATCAACGTTACCGATGTCAAAGAAATCTGATCAAATATTAAAAACAGATAATTCAAATGATTCAACAAATGTTTGTGTTTCTAATGTTGACAATGAAATAATTAAAGATGATAATAATCCATTACGACGAACATCTCAAGAGAGTACTCTCACAACAACAACAACAACAACCACAACCACAGCAACATCAGAAACAGAATCAACATCATCATCAAATTCATCGGACTCGAATAGTAGTGGTGATTCATCGAGTAGTGATTCGGAAAGTACATCTAGTGATGATGATAATATTGTAATTTATAATATAAATAAGATATGTATTGACTTTCATGTGTGTGTTTTTTTTTGTTTATTTTAGAATGCCGAAATGAGTGAACATGATATAGAATCAATTTATAAAATATGTATAAAAAATTTAGAAGAATGTCTTACAAGGTTTCCAGAACATTATAAATCAATTTATCGCTTAATAACAATTTATTTAAATGGACCAAAAAAAGTTAGAAATTTAGATAAATGTAAACAATTATTATTATCTTCTTATAAAACTGGACTTGGCAATCAAATTCAAGGTCTATTTATGGATAGAAAAACTAATAATTTTTTTAATGTTTGTATAAATTATTTACTATATGAGTATTCATATTGACTTACATTTTTGTGTTTTTATTTTCTTTCTAATAATATAGGGTATATGGCGTATACCACCATCAGAAATTGATCGTCCTGGTAGTTTTTCAGCACATTTATCTAAATGTGTTAGTATATTATTAGAAGTTTTAAAACTTTCATTAGACTATACAACATTATTGGAATTGGCATGTCATTTACAACGTAATCCTGAAAATGATAAGTACATTAATTTTATTGTTACAAAATTATATGATTTTATACGATCAATTAATTACTTTATTTATTTTTATTTAATTTATTTATTGCAGACGTTATATTAGAGATTCGGAACGTAAAGATTTATTTCAACAATCTATAACATTTTGTAATCAATCATTTCGTGAAATTCTAAAACAATATGAATCCGATAAAAAAGACGATAATGATTTTATATCACTTTTAATTGAAATTTATAAGGCCCATAGAAATTGTGTAAAACTTATGCAACAAAAGGAAGGACTTTTTTCATCTGTATTAGTTGATACTTATAAAGTTTTTATTTCACGACATTCAGCAGTAAAATTACCCGATAATATTTATCTATTAGAAATAGTTATAAAGATGTGTCAACAAGAGATTGTACGAAGAAAACATTTTGAAAAATATAATACTCCATTACAATCGGTACCGATTAATTATTTAGAATCATCATTATCTATGATTGCAAAATTTGCATTAACAACAAATACAATGATAACGTCATTATCATCATCATCATCATCATCGTTATCATCGATAACAACAGCACCAACAATAACAGTACCAATAACAATAGTAACCACTACCGTTGCATCAGCATCAATATTGACGACAACAACATTAACACCAACCACATCATTACCAATAGAATCATCAGTTACCATAATATCATCAACAAATACAATAAACACAACTGTAATGAGTGCTACAACTTCGATACCAGCAGTAACACGGACATCACAAACTTTTACAATAACACCAGTACCGACTGCATCATTATTAAAAAATCCAAATAGAGCAATGTCACCAATATTATTACAATCAAAACCATTTACATCAACATCAACAACAATAACCACACCAATAATATCATCCACAATATTACCATCAATAAGTACAACTGTATCGACAACACTTACATCATCAGCAATAACAATTTCATCAATACCTGGATCTATGTCATCAATGATGGTGACAACATCCTCAACAACAACAACAGCAGCAACCAGTTGTATGAATTTACAAACTTATACATCAACATCTTCAAATATTATAAACACATCAAATTCTATGAGTGGTGCATCACGACCAAGGGGTCGTCCACCCGGTAGTAAAAATATTAATTCAACAACATCACACTTAAATTCATTATATGGTAAAATTGATCCAGCGTCAATGGCTTCAATGATGTCATTATATAATTCAACTTCACCAATGATGACAGCCGCAATGGTACAACAATATTCTGATCCTGCAATGGTGTCGGCATTATTGAATGAATATTATAAATTAACGAATTTAACTCAACAGCCGGCATATAATAGTTTATTATCACAACAATCGCCAATTATGATGGGTCAAACTAATAAAACGCAATCACATCAACAACAGCAACAACAGCAGCAGCAACAACAGCAACAGCAACAACAGCAACAGCAGCAGCAACAACAGCAGCAGCAGCAACAACAACAACAACAACAATCACATTCAAAGCAGCATGTTAAACAACAACAACAGCAACAACAACATCATCAAATGTTGAGTTCATCTCAAAATATTGGTTCGGCTCCTTCTAAACAAAAATTACCGCAATTAGATATTAAGAATTTAATTGCATCGGCCGCGTCAATAGCTGCATCATCTTCACCTATTACAGGTAAAACACAATCTTCAACAGTAATAAGTGTGGGTAGCGGTGAATTGACAATTACACCAAGTAGCACTACAATTGGAAAATCATTATCATCATCATCGTCAGCATCTTCATCGCATAGAAATCTTTCATTGACTAAAGGTAATAATTCTTCATTAACAATTACAAAAGAACGACCCAGTAATAATAATACATCTATATCGAATAGAAATTCAATTATTAGTAACAATAACGACAATAATAGTAATAGTAATATTAATATAAATAATAACAATAATATTAATAACAATAATAATAATAATAATAATAATCCTTCACAAATGTTTATGGATATGCCTGGTATAACAGTAACAAGTATTAATCAAAATTTATCAAATTTTCCAAATAACAATAATAATAATATTCAATTACCTTCAGATTTACCAAAATCTTTAACTATAACACCAACAACAAATGATTATACTGGCAATAAAATTGATATGCTATCGAAACAAATACCAAATGTTACAGTTGTACCAGAAAAATTATCAAGATCTGGTAAAAATTTGGGAAAACAAATTGATAAATCATCAAGGAAACAACGTCAACAACAAACTTATCCATATAATATACCAGTATCACCTTTTCCACAACAACCGCCATCATCATCATTATCATCATCATGTCAATTAGATGCAACAGCGGCCGCCACAACTTTTAATGATATGGACTATACCAGAAATTTGGCATTATTCAATCAATATACAGAATTTATAAAATCAATGCCTAATGCAGCCACATCAACTATGTTAGCACAATATTCAAATTTTTTGAATCAAACAAAATCAAAACCAACAAAATCAAAACAATCGAGAAATTCAACTATGGCAAATGCTGTTGCATTATCAAATTTAATGTCATCATCAAAATCTTCAATGGCCTCATTAACAAAACAATCATCTTTATCTTTGTCAACAACACCCATACCAAAAAATGTACAATCACCAAAATTTCCAGCTGTAACATTACCATCACGGAGTCCATCAGCAATGTCATCATTTCCACCATTTAATATGGCAATATCATCAACATCACCAATTTCAGTTTATTCACCAAATAAATCACCAGTTTTATTGCCTAATTTATTGTCAAAACAAAGTGTAACACCACCATTATTAACTCATCATAATATAAGGTAATTTTTAATAAAATTTTAATATATTAAAAAAAATAAAATAAACTTTTATTATGTTATTAAAATTTCTATGTAGTCCAACAAAAACATTACAACAAAAATTAGCAGAAAGGCAAAAATTAGCAGAAAGACAGAAGGCACTTAATGATGCAAATCAACAAAATATGTCTCGTCCAAATTCAGGTTGTAAGTAGAGCCAAAATTAGTAATTAAGAAATTTCACATTATTAAAATTCATTTATTATTTTCATATATTTTTATTGGAAATGAAAAATTATTTTACTCATATTTCATACTACTTTTTCTTATTTACACGTTTTTTTTTTTTATGTAGTTTAGTTTGGCCACTTTTTTTTATGTTTGTACAAATAATTTAAAATTATTCAAGGCTTTTCATAATTTTTGGCAAAGATGCGCTAAGACATAATCATACCAACCCCATTTATACAACTTCTTGTGCTTGTGCTTTTGATAATTAGTGATATGTCGGTTGAAAGCAACACCCAATCCACTTAGTAAGTTGATGTAAGACGTTTTTCATCTAGTATATTTTATGAAAATATACAAATCAGTTAATCTTCATAGATTAGCCAAGTCTTAGATATTTTTTATTTACACATAATGCCAGGTATTTTAGAATATTTTCATTTCTTTATCATTAATAAAAATTTTGTGAAATGACAAGTAATTTATTTATCGAATTAAATAATTTATTTTTCGGGACAGGCATTTTTTTTTTTTCTGGTAATATTCACATATACCATGGAAATGGATTTGCTAACTCAAAGATTTTTGTGTACTTACTATCAATTAAATGATTTTCCTATAATAAATTAATCATCATCATTATCATTTGGGCTAATATTATACAGAATGATATGATCAAGTGAGATATAGATAAAATTCAGTCAATATTTTGCGACTCGATAATCATATCTTGTGGGAGGATCAAGTGACTTCAACCATTGACGTGAAATTTTTGTTTAGTCTTGACAAATTACTTTATCATTTATAAATAATGAAAATCAAATTCAATTATATTGTGTCTACGAGTATATGTTAATTATTTTACTTAATCATGCAATTTAATTTTTGATTACATATTTTTCTTTTCTTTTTTAATTTAATTTAAGCTGCTTGGAAATAGATATTCAGAATTGCATCTTCTTTGAGTATTTAGTAACATAAAGTCATTTGATTTTCCATCATAATATCATAAATATATATTTCTAAAATGTGTATTTATTATTTGTTTTCCTATTATGACCATACAGGTTCATCTGGATCAACAAAATCTAAGAAATCAGAAGAGGTTATTATCTTGGAATAAGAATTGAATATTAATTTCATAGATAATATATGTAAATCAATGTTAAATTTAAATAATACATTAAATTTAATGTTGTACATTTTAATTATTACCTAAAATGGTTTTTTTTTTTTCATTTTTTAAATTGTTTTAAAATGTAAAGTTAAGGATGAGGATGATTTATTAAAAAATATTCAAAAATGTTTTCCAGATTAAATTATTCTCATCACAATGTATTAAAGACAAATATCAAACACAAAATATACGCTAGCATGTTTAGATTATGTGTAATTTGGACAAAAAAATTAACATATTTAATCGATTGATCGAAAAATTACAATAATCAGTGATGTCTGGAATTATAAGTATATCGATTTGGCATCTTCGACGGTTATTTCTATGTGTTAATAAGAGGCTGAAATAGTTACATGTGATTTATAATATGTGATTTTTTTCTTTTTAATTCTGTGTGTATTTTAAATTAAATTAATAATATGTGTAGAATATATACACATTTATGCTAGTAAAAAGTCCTATATAAAAACATGAAACAAATTGAATTTCTAGTGATAATATAAAGATATAATTAAACGATTGGAATGTCAATGCAAATGCATATTGTTTAATGAGTTTCAACAAAAATCATACGTTTGATATTGCAATTTATTATAAAATGTGTAAAACATTGTTATAAATAAGTGTATGTGTGTGGTGGTGTGTATGTTTATCAAAAAAAAAAAAAAATAATTTTAAACGATCTACAGAAGCAGCACCCATTGAGAAATGAATTATGATAATAATATATAAAGATCAAAAATGATAGAACAACTTTATAACGATTACTATCAGATATTAATCATGTAAGTTTTTATAATTACCTATAAATATACATAAATCAAACTTGAGCCATCGGATACGTTCTGCTGTTTAGCCCTAATTTATGTCTACTCTGACGTGAATTCCTTTTAATTTGTACCATTACCTTTTTAATCAGTTCTGAATATGTAGTGAATTTTTTTTTATGATCATTGACGTTTTGCAATTCTACCAACCACAGTGACGAATCCATGGTAAATATGCATACATAATAAATAAACTGACTGATCGTATAGATTTGAAGAAATGTTTCAATTTAATTGAATCTACTAAAATATAGTATTTTGCATAAGTATATTATATAATTTATTATAATGGTGCTATTTATGTGCTATATAAATTATTTTAAAACATAACAAATCTGTGATTTATTCTTACATATTATATATTATAAATATGATTTTATTTTATTATTTTTATGCCAACAAAGGCTACAATAATTGAATACATTTTTAAAGCTTTTTTTTTAAAAA
>JANSTX010054925.1:0-10594 GCA_027564355.1 Penthetria funebris | reverse complement strand
TTTATTTATTTTTATTTTTCTTTTCTTTTTTTTATTTTTTTTTTTGCCATTCAGATTATATTTTAACAAAAAAAAAAAAAAATGGGTGGGTTGTTCGGCTACTGACGATATACGCGTAACAAGTATTTATAATGATGATGATGCTGCCGTTATTTTGGAACAAAATATATACAATGAAGAAGAAGCAATATTTAAACAACACTGTGGCACTAATAATAAGTCTTGATAATTGGCAGATAATTTAATAAGTAAAATTAAAAACAACAAAAAAAAAATATTGAGTTCTTTCAAGCGTATATTGCAATGTATTCATTCATTCCTACTGTACAGTATTGTGACCTATAAACCCACATAAGCTATTAAAGTTTTCCAGGGATTTCAGCGGGAAGTTAATGCCAATACTAAAAATTGTTGTCCATGCAATGGATAATTGTTTTGAATAAGAATTAATAACACGCTTTTGGTAAAGACAGCCATCAAGATTTGGTGTCGAACTCGAATTGTAGTTAATTCGTTGAATGTGTTCTATTTCTATGCACTTTTTTCTAAATAATTGAGAGACGGGCATGCAGAATTATTTTTGATTCCATCAAGTTGTCGCAGAGCTCGCACATGAGTTACAAATTTGACGTTAAGATTTTACAGTCCAATATTTGAGAAGAGATGCTGGTGCTGAAAAAGATTCGAGATCACGCATACTATAGGAGCGAAATTGTGTTAGTATCATAATGACAAACTTTCATCGGAAAAGTAGGGATCTGGATTATGTTAAAGATTATGGTAAAGATATATAATATGTCAGGATTGCAATAATAGAGTGAATAAAATTGAAAACAGTACAAAAATTTATTTTTTAATTGCAATACTTCAATTTTTTACATATTTGATGGACAGACGTTTAACATGTACCATCATTTTAGTATCAATCAAATGCTAGGAATTGACAAATACTATCAATGTATCACATGTGCTGCCTGGGCCTCACACATACATGGTGCTGGTTGTCTTGCATTCACCACATTTTCAGTTTTTCAGTTAGTACTATCGTTCAAAAGACAACTATCAAACTTTCATGACATTCTATTCATTAGTTTCTGATTTATTGTGCTAAGAGTGACTCTACTTTTGTTATTTACATAACACTGGATCAAAAGCAAATTTTACACTGCTTCTTGTTGGGAAAAAATACCGTGTTATGGCTACTCCGCTCCATTAGAAACAACAATAAAACGTTAGTTTTCTGACTTCAAACGTGGTCGTAAAGACACCGATGATACAGAATCCACAAAATCGTTTTGAATGATCGGAAAGTGAAGTTAGCTGACATCGTAAAGATATCAAAAGACCGTGTTGGCTAATGAGCATTTATCCATTAGAAAGCTCTATTCAAAGTGTTATTGCAATATCGTGTACATTTTTATGTGGTCAGATTACTACTGGGCTGACTCAATTAGATATTAATCTATCACTTCGGTTATCACCGTTGTAGCGAACGAATCTAAGTCAAATGCAATTATGCAATAAAATGTCAAATTCTGTCAATTTCTTGTTATGTCGTGTACATGTTTATGTAGTCAGGTTGCCAATAGGCTGACAGATTTAGATATTTATCTATCATTCCAAATATCACTGTGGTATAAAATGAATCTATAGGTCAAATTTGTAATCGATATGCAATTATGCAATGAATTGACAAATTCTGTCAATTTCTTGCCATGTCGTGTACATGTACATGTGGTCAAGTTACCAGTAGGTAGGCTCACTAAAATATTAATCTATCACTCCAATTATTACTGTAGTAAAACTCGAATCAAGATCAAATTTGTAAACGGTATGCCCTCGATTTTCAAATATTTCAATTTAAAAATTCATGTTGATGTATATTTTAATGGGGCAGTATGCTTTTTATACTTTTTATAAGAAATGTAATTAAAATAGACAATTAATAGTTAACAACAAGTGTATGTGTCTAGTATTTCTTTCTTGGCAAACTTTCATTTATAGCGAAATTTTCATTTTAAAATAAAAAATAAATGAAAATTTGCTAATTTGTTGTTTACATTTTAAAAAACGAGTACCTGTAACTTTCGATTTTCGTTGTATATCAAATAAAAATTAGGGTCAATGCAACAGATGTTCGATAATGTTTTCTTGTGTTATTAGAGCAAAACATAACAAATTATTGCAAATTAATCAATTTTCTCTGTTTAAAAACTCTATTATCTTCACTATTATCAAATACTAAAAATGAAAATCTTAGTTAGAAAATAGGACAATTTATTTGCCCAATAAACTGATGTGTATTTGTACAGACACAAAATTGAATATTCCTTTGATAGTTTATACGAGATACTTGTATGATACCTATCCTTACTAAATTCAGTGTTTGTTGTAATTTTAGTTTTTAAAATACTTAGTTTTAAATCAATTACTCTGTCGTTTTAAAGTTCAGTTAGCATAGTAAGAAGAGCATCATCTGGACAATGGCCATTGCATATTGCAGATTATTAATGACGAAAGTCAAAGCATTTGAAATGGAATTAATTCAAATTTCAATCCAAATTTTGAAAATTATTATCTACAAATTCAGTCAAATTTTGAAAATGTATGTAAAATGTATTTCTTTTTGTGCCAGTCATTTCTGCTTGTATTCTTCATATATTGTTTTCTGCATTTTTTTTCGAAATAAAAAAGTTAGCTAATAGCTAATAGTTTTACCTATCAGCTATATAGTTTATAGCCAAAATATTATGCTATAAATACAATAGTTTATTTTCGTTTATCAAAATTGCATAAATAAATTATAGAAAATATAATAATATTTCATCAATGGGAAATAATACTAAACAAATTCCATAAAATTCTCTGCCGGTTAATTAACAAAGGAACTAAACAATTTATAGAATGTACTAAATTAGAAAATGCATTCCTGAGCTATAAATAATGCATACGCAACGATATAATACAAGAAAAAAATAAAACAGATATTACAAATTCCTTGGCATCCAAATAGTAATTTAGAAATTTGTATTTAATCATATAAACTCATGATTATAAATATAAATTAAAATTTAAGTGCATCAACATTTTAAAATAAGGTATTAAGAACATAAATATTATGCTTCCTATCGAACTAAATTGAAATATATTAATTTAAGCAATTCGGTCACCAACACGATACATACTTATTAATCATCATTTAAGCAATATAGGTGTGTATCAAAGTGAAACCAATAGTATCAATATGTCAAATAATCGATTTGATGTATTGTGACTTAAACATGATAAAGTAACGTGAAATGTACACCTAAATTTTGATCCGATACATGTTCTAATACAACATTTAATCTTTACTTAGCAACTGTCAAGCTTTCTTTAGGTCATAATTTATTGTTATAGATAATATATGACAGCATCTGCAAACTGCGCCATTATTAAAAATGTTATCAAAAAACATTCTAATGAATTTATTTTAAATAATAAAATTTAATATAACAAAATAAACTAATTTTTGAATAAACAAGAATCTATATTTACTCGATCAATTATATTCATTTTTTTCGTTATTTTCAGAAAGCTTTATCATAAAGCTCATCCTAATGTCGTATTTTAAGTATCACTCACAATTATAATTTACAATTTTAAAATTATACAAAATTTTGCCGAAGATAGAAAATAGTTTCATCGTGAAAGTTTCAATTTGACCTTTTTGACATTAGATATAAATTATTTCTTCCTATTATATCCTTAAAATAAACTATAACTATAACACTACTCATATATATATATCACCATCATAATCTTATGTAGTCCTAGTGCAAGTATTCAAAATTTATTAAATTAATGCTTTTTTCTTTATTTTAAAGATCTATAATAGGGAAGCATAACGTAGGCACAGATTCATTGTTAATGAAAACAGTAAAGAAGCAAGGCTTATGCCTCTGCTACTGCGATTTGGTTGCGGGAATAAGACACATTTGCCAGTACTTTACGGTATCGTCAATGTTCTTTCAGAAAATCAAAGCACGAAAAGTTTTTGGACAAAATTTTAAGTATTTCGTGGACAGTTTTGCAAATATGAGCTCGGTGCCAAGTCACAAAATTAACTATCTAATTAATTGTTTATATAAACATCACGTAAAATGTTTACTATATCGATTATCCTATACTTTAATTTCCTATTCATACATAACACAGTCATAAATTTATGTACTTTTGGTGTCAATACTCAAAATTTCTCAATTTCTTAATTTCAATGCAAATTTTGAAGATCTGTAACAGTAGTCAGGAGAGCATAGTTTTAAGGTACAGTTTTTGAACACTTCGATGAAAATATTTCCTTCATAACATATCAATATAGACGCAACGGAAATAATTTCTCAAGAACAGTTGGAAATACAGAATCAGATGTCTACCACATAGCTTGAACTGTGAAAATTTGTAAGAAACGTTAATGATCAGTCTGATCTGATTTTAACTCTATATTCATAGTTAATACAGTCTTAAAATTATGGATTACTGGTATATAAATTTAAAGTGTTTGTTCGATTTTGAAAATATGTAGCAGGAGTGCATAACTTTAAACAGATATTGTTTTTGAACAGTACTGAAAATGCTCATGGATGTTTACATATATAGACTTCTTGAGTTGAATAGTAACTAACTAAAGTGGACAACAATTTCATTAAAATATTTATCGGAATTTAAATCGTTCAGACTTTTCAAAAATTATGGATCATTTTATTAATTTGACGTTTAATCTATTTCGGCTACATATGATACTGTGAATTTTGACAATCATTTTTTTGCCAAATGAATTACATCTTTAGAATTTTGGACAATTAATATCATCTTAAAAATCATCTTTTGATAAATTTAAACAAAAAAATGATCACAAAGTAAATAAATTACAAAACAAAAAAATGATCTATAAATATTAATCTGTCTACGAATAATTAAAAAAACTATTTACGACATTATTTTCATTTAAAATATATAAAGATATTTTAGAACTAAAACGATTAAAATACAGATATCATTTAAAAACTGTGAATGGTATCAAATTTACCTGCAATTTTACACCGTTATAAAGAGATAGTGGATTCTTATTTTTAAAATTGGTCTCTTAATTTTAAAATTGGATTCCGAACAATGGTTTTCTATTCTGACATTTGACCCTCACGAAGCCACGAAAATGGATATCAACTATTCAACTGTTATATTATTTTATCTGATACCAAAATACATTGTATTCATTTAAAATCTTATCTGATTAGAAAATATCTTAATATCTAAATTAGTCGAAATTCAAAACATATAAAAATAAAATAAAATTAGTTAACTGTGCTAATTTTCGAAATTCAGAAAATCCACATATTTCCATAAACAATTATGTTTCTTAAATTATAAATTTGGCAGCGAAGGAAATTATTGTTAATTTAGTAGTTATTGATTTTAATTAAGCATAAGTTTTGAATGACTGTAAATAATAATTCCACAAACAGATAATATAACATTCTTTAATTTTTTAATAACAATAGTACACACTTCAATTTATAACAGTTTAGAACAGTTAACTATATCAACTACATCAGTAAAATATTTATATAAATTTTAAGGGGCTGAAACTGTAAATAAAATTTTCCAAAATAAGTAATTGCCATTAAATTTTTTGAACTGACATTTATAATGTTTGTTTATTTGTTTGATTTTTTTTTTGTTAAATTTTATAACAGTTGAAAAGGAATTGTTTCACAGAACGATTTTTAAAATGTACACTTAAAAATCATTCAATTAATTACTGTTATATTATTTTTTAAAATTTAAAGATAATCTGTGTCACAAAATTAAGATAATCTGTGTCACTAATTGATTGTTTCAAAACTATACATAACATTTCAAAAAATAAAAAAAAAACGATTAGAAAGGAAATTGCATTTTTGTTCCCATGTAACATTATATCCTCTCGCCTCCTTTCCCGTCAATTTATTAGGTTTCTATTTTTGAAAATAGAATAAACATTTGCTAAAATAATAAAAATAAAATACTCTTCAACATTTTTGGTTACTTAGATTTTTTTTTTTTTTTCATATATACAATAGTGTTATACTCGTAATCTTCGAGTAAAAATTAGTGAATGTGTGGTATTTCGAAGTTCGTCACAAAAAAAAAAGTGTAAAACAATGTAAAATGTGGTAATCTTTTTAAATTTTTAAAATTTTAAATTTTAAACATTTCTGTATAAGTATTTTCTTAAATTTTTTCCAAAACCAGTTACAAACAGCTTAATTATTTGCATACGCTTTTTTCTAAATTTGACAAATAGAAACGATTACGTAATGTCAATTTTTCTTTTCAAAAAATTATCAATTTATTTAAATTACAACTGAAAAATTTACTAGCTTTAAAATGGTGTTTTAAATTTTTTTAAAAAACTACAAAACATCGATCACAAATTATAAATATGAAATGAACATACCTAATTTCAAATTTTAAAAGTAGAATGAATTTAATTAAAATTTTTAATTAAATTTTCTCTTTCTGATTTTCACAAAAATTTTCTTTTATATATGTAAAATTTTCTTTAATTTTATTTGTTATTTTTGCACTCACAATAAACTACCGAGTTCGCGAACTTCGAAGCAATTGACGTGTTCGAAACAATTTTACTACTAAATATATGGGAAAATACAAATGTTTTGTGTAGTCTCTCTGCTACTACTGAATTTTCACAAATTTTTTATTTCTCGTTTTTACATTTTCTTTTAATGTAAATAATATGCATAAGTAGTTGTATAGAAAATTTGAGGTAAATGTGTATAATAATAAAAGAAAAACGACGAAAAACTATCGAGAAAAATTCGCGGTCGACAAAATTTTCATTAATTATTTTATGTTTATATATTTTAACGTTTTCAATGTTTTGAACAGCCTACACATAAAATACAAATGGAAAAATTAAATTATATATACAAATGAGAATTAAAAAAAAAAAAAAATTAAAGAAAATTAAAGAAAATAGAATGAAAACTCAGAAAATTATTCAATGTTTCAACAACTACTGCGACATGACTTTGACGTAATGACTATACGAGTATATGCAAATAGAGATTATTTACATATAATTAATTAATCTTACTTTGAATCAGTACGATATGACTTATTTATTTATTTTTATTCATTAAACAAAATGCAAATTCATATATACACAACTTACAGCTAGAAATATATAAATAACCTGAGACATCATTTAAGAAAAATTAAATGACAATTTGTAACATCTATTTTGGTAATCTTAATTAAAGTAACAAACATGGTAAATGTTGAATCAACTAACATAAATTATGCCATTTGAAGCAACTACGAGATACTAATTGGACTTGATTAGATTCATTTAGATTATTGTACGAGTATAATTATATCGATGATCTCAACCTTCATTTGACATATCTATGAGTAACTGCCAATGCTCACAATAGCTATCTGTCACTTTACCGATCTTTCTGCGCTACGTTATTTTTGGTCGAACAACTGTTCTATATTATTTCAGTCAGAATAATTAAGATAGTCTAAATTGTACAACATTGGCATTTCAAGTTCCAGTTCGTTGGGTTACTGACTTTTGTCAGGCGGCTTACGGTAGTAAAATTTTGACAGTAGGTACTTGGAACATCAGCTCATTAAATGGACGCAATACTCAAACTTAAATATATTTTATGCATAAGCTCCACATATAAGAGACGATGAATGCATCAATATGGAACTTTTGTTGAGTCTAGAATCGTTGTTACATTTACTTTCATTAATTCAATTCAGGAATAAGAAAATATCATTTAAAATTTGTCAAAGAACTCATGCTAGCCACGATTTAGAAACGTATAAACTGAGAAAATGGAAAGTAAGAAGGGCGATAGCTATTGCTAAATTTAGAGCTAAAAATCAAATATTTGAAAGTTTTGAGTATGGCGATCAAAACGAGATATACTGTTCACAAAGGCATACATGCTTTAAAATCTATAAAAGAAGAGAACGAATATATTTTGATAGTTGACAGAGATGTAAACAATACGTGGGAGCCATACTTCAATTAGTTGCTGAACAAAAAATATCCTCAGCGGCACATTCCTGAATCAGATCATATTTTGATGTCATTTAATAAAATTAATACTCAACTATAAGTCGAAAATACTATGAAAAACCTGAAGGAAGACCATTGTTCTTCGAGAACATTGGTCCATAAATACAGGCATCAAATTTAATTCACACACCTTAAAAATATGGGAATGAATTTTGAACACAAGACTTCGTCATATAGTCAATACTTATACCAGTTAGGATTCGTCGTCAAAGTCAGGTCAACAACTGCTATACAAACTCTTCGTTTAGTGATTTAAAAGAACAGAGATAAAAGGACACTTCTCATGACACTAGCATTTGAAAAAATTTTGGAACAATTAATATCCGAATAAATTATGGAACATCTAACACATTGAATGTAAATACATTAGTTTTTAAAATGTACATCTATGCATTATTTTCGTGGAGCAATACAGGTCCTCTGCAATGGAATATGTAGTTCTTTGCAAATGACAAAACTTTATTAATTGAGATAAAAATTGAACTGGAAAACAACATTGAGAGGTATTTGGTCTTAAAGATCAACGGACTACATAACTGGCGACATGTAATTTAAATTTAATGGTAATCGAACGAGTCCTCTGCTTAGCACAATCAATTGAACGGGCATCCACTTTCCGGTACCCAACCGGATTCTAACACTTAATATTTTAGCAGACCTTAATTTATTGTTTGTAATATCACTATATAATACACTGTTCTCGAGAAAAACCCCTACAGAGCCTTACCCCATATCAATTTTCCTATATTATATTAATTGTATGATCAATGATCATATCGTCCTTGAAGTTTTATGGCATCTTAAAAACCACTCCATGAGTGGACTGAATTATATTTTATTAGAAGGATTTTGCTAATCAAAATGTCACCATTGTTAACATTGAACTTGATAAATTTACGTCCTTGCCACTTGTTATCACTTGCTCTTCAATTATTGCAAACAGGTTAACGCACACTTTGCCAAAATATAAAATCAAAATTACCATTTAAAATCAAAATTTTGCAACTCCAAGTATATGCTGACTATCAATCTATAGCATTCCTAATTCATTTACATTTCATCATCCATTCATCATTTTGAACTAACTAATTTACAGATCATCCGAATTGGACAGTACAGACACATCAGAAATTTTAGAATATATTAGGCGCTTCCAAAATTCTATCAGCAGAGTTTGCAGCTGACGACCCATAATATTTAGTGAATACACGAACCACATTATTAGAAATTCTTTATTAATTAGAATATTCGAATTGCAAATGATTTAAATTTAGTAAATATAATCCTAATTATAAAATTAATATCACCATGATCATGTCACAAGTGTGACATTAGTATTATTTACTTCGATGACACTATTTAATTGATAGATTTCCTAGTCATAACAAATAAAAGAAGAATTATTCCAATCATTCTGCTTTAGGTCGAGACGAAACAACATTTAAAAGATGACAAGACAAGGATATTACCTCTAATTAAATGTGAAAAGTGTTCTTCCGATAATAACAACAAGGTACGGAAGAATGCAAAATATGTATGAGAACTCACGTGGCATCACCTTATTGTAATGATGAACAAGGATTATTCAATAATTATACATGAACAGGAATATTTCAGTCCTGAAAACGAGTATTCATAAAGAACAGAATGATTTTAGATCTATGTCTTATATAAAAAGTTATGGAATATTGTCCAAATTTATGAATATATGCGGTAGTGCAGAAATTTTATGATACATTTGATGCAATTTTTTTTTAATATTGCATTTTATAGGCGCTCCTGTTCCTATTCATTTTAGATTGTGTTTTAATAAAGGTGAACAACGAACCGGAAATTTAGAAATTAGTACCAACCAATCAACTTGTCGATGTTGCCCACCATATTTATGGCTCTTATGTTAAAAACAAAGATAGACATTCTATTAAAACTGAAATCAACAGTGAATCATTGTGAACAGATCGAACTAACGATTAATGCCGTCCCGAAGTCAACAATATACAATAACGTAGAAATTTTTTAATACTTGGTAATTTGTTTGGTAACGTAGGGTATTCGAAATACCAAATGGGGTGTATCAACCGAGCCTTGGGTTCGCAAATAAAAGTTGGTCATAAAATATTGACATTTTGCAGGAACGTAGTCCACGACAAATTGTCAGCTTTCGCCCATTCCGATTTCCTAATTTTTATTTCTGGAGAGAAAGATTTTTACGTTTTAGAAGTCTGGTTTTTGCACTTTCAAATTCCTGTGTGTCGCTGTGAAAATTCTGAATATTTCTTTCAAATTCAATTCAAACTTTTTTCTAGATCAATTTTCCTATCCATTGATGTGTTTGACAAAAAAACTCTATATATATATATATATATATATATATATATATTATAGCCATTCAAAGTTGAGTATGCATTATTTTCAAAAAACCGGAAAATCCGCCATAGCTCCGTCAATTTGCAACGA
>JANSTX010054924.1:0-10594 GCA_027564355.1 Penthetria funebris | reverse complement strand
TTTCTAATAATGTCATATAAAAACGATATAAGTTCTATAAGCTCTGCAGATTTCTACTGTTCAACATTGTACTAAAAGTAAAATTGTGAGCAAGGGTAATGTGTAAAACTTTTTATCTACATAAGAGTTATAAATATAATACCATACGATATCATAAAGAATTTACAATTTATTGCATAAATCATAAAGCAAAAGGACGAAAAAAAAAATCTCACACAGATAAAAGACGAATTTTTGAGCAGTACTTTTTAAACCCCAAAAAATTTTCCTTGATTTCTTCTCTATCGTTAGAGTGTTAATGGATGATTGGGTTTTTTTATGTTTGTTATTAGTTTTTATAATATTCAATTTTTAGAATAAAATATTCATGAAAAAAAAACTTTTTCCATACGAGCATGCATAGTCCTCGTTTATATACATCTGCAATAGAAAGTACATGATGCGATTACTTTTGTTTAATATGAAAAATGAAAATTTCCATTTGAAAAAGTCATTTAATCGTAGATTTTATGAGATAACTTATAGATATTATGATCCTTAAAAAGTGAACAAAATTACGTGATTACTTGAGAATGGGACTGAAACACATGAATTGTTTTAAAAACTCTTTCTTCAAGCTTTAACAAGTTTCCATTATTACTATTCACTTACGGGCTATTATATATATTATTATATACTTGTATAAACTGCACAAATTGTCCTGTAAGTGATACAAGGATATACTTAGATAGAATACAAAAAGCATTATCATTTTTTTATTTTCCATGTTTATTCGCATTTGAATTAATCCTTGCAAATGAATTTTTAAAAAGTTATGAGAATTTGTGTGATGCTATTTTTTTGTTTTATTTTTTACTGCTTCGCTTTCAAAACTTTTTAAACTTACTGAAAGGACTACAAAAACAAACAAAAAATGGAATAAATGCATTGAAATAATTGTACATTGTGATTCAATCAACGATGGACTAAGTTAGAGGTTCATTTCATATAGAATTCTATGGTGTATTATAGAAAAAAGTGTTTGTTGATTAATTTATGAAAAAAAAACTATTTTTTATGAAAAAAAAAAAATATTAAAATTAAAATACAGAAAATAAGGACTGTGTCGCAGCAGACATATTTTAATAAAATACTCTTGTACAGACGGGTACAATATAAATTTTCAAACTTTTCTCGCTTATATAATGACATACTTAATTACAAAACCAAGTATAGAAACTATGATTAAAATTTAGTTTTGAATTCATTTTTTTTTAATTAACTTTGCTATTTATTAAAAATTATAAATTTAAAAAAAAAAGCAATAATCATTTAAAAGTTATATATACGACGATATTAATAATATGGCGATATAATAATGGGCAGATAAAGTAATGAGAAATTAGTGAATCCACGAAAATCAGATTAAAAAAAAAAAAAAAAAACTACTGGTCACCGCATTCAGGAATTTACAGCGAGACCGATCACCGTTACAGTTAGAATTCAGGTTTGATAATAACGTCACAAAATCTACGAAACCCCATAGATAATCGAGTTAAAAATTTTGTAAGATAAGTCATAATATATGCAGTTGATTTATTGTACCTAAAAACGATAGATTGATCTTGAAGTTGATAATTTTTCCAAGACTTTCGATAAAATTGCAAAAATGAATATAGGTCTGTATTTGGATTAGTCAGATTTGGGATTTGTTTTTTAGAATAGTATATATGACTGTGCTAATAAACTATGATCGAAGTACAATCGGGACCAAGTCACTTAATAATGTTGGAAAGTTGGAATATTATCAGAAAACCACACTTCACTAATAGTAAAATCCATCCATTATTGATGTAATGCCATCTTAGTCCACTTTAACCATTTTGGTGATATATTTTTGGAGCAGAATTTCTGAGTCGTCTTATGTCTTCGGTCAACAAAGACTCTGATCAACTTGAACTTTTGATCTATTCAATAGCTCACGAAAGTACTCAGTCCATCTTTCCATTTGCAGAATCTCATTTGAGATCAGAAAACCGTCCCTAGATTGAATTCGACGTTGAGCTCTAAAGCACGGTCCTAGTTAGTTTGGCTGTCAGACGGTAAGTATGCCTCATGATATTTGAATTTGCAACGTTCTGTGACCGACATGCAATAGTTTTTAAAAAGGTACGTAAATCGTGCCGTGCACTTTACCAATTTCATTGTCCAGTTGACTATATTGTGTTTGCAGATTCTATAGGTCACGCGATCTCCAGGCTACCGGACTGAAAATTTTTTAAACTACTGACACCATAACTGTAATATTACAAGCTATTGCAATGTGCCTCATCATAATGCCAAATTTTTCATTCTGGTATAACAATTACGATTGCGACAGCAATAACTATGAAACGATGTCGTAATGAAACAATTAATTAAGTTGCTAAAAGATTCAGAGCGTACTTATCATAATGAGAGATAAATAGATGCAGAGCGTACTTATCATAATGAGAGGTTAAAAATAAATCATGTACAAATGGGATCATTGCAATATAATTTGCTTTCCGTATAAATACTATAGAGAAATCGCATTACTAGAGGCATCGCAGTACTAGAGAATCGTAGTAACACCAAAATGCACAATCTCTGAAATATAATGGTCATTAATGTCGTCACCCTAATTTTGACAATCGGTAAAAATGAATAAAATTCCCTTAAACATCTTCAGCGTCGTATATTCATTTAAATTGGAACTTTTATACAAGAAATACCCTATGTAGTATATCACCGAAATAAATTCTGATAAAATTTAAAATGTCGTTTTAACTGCCCGCTGAAATAGTTGCCAGTGAAAACAACTTAAAAAGGGTGAGTGTTTAATATCTGATATGAAATTTTAGGTATAAAAAAACTAACTGTGATAGTTAATTGACGTTCTTAACTCCTGATCAAAAACGTATTGGTGCAATCACACATCGATCATAATTGGTTGCAATTTATTCATTCCAGGTGATAGAGATGTCATACATTTTAGTGTCAAAAATGGGTAAATTATTTTTTAAAAATGAATAAAACCAGGTCCACAAAAAAAGTCATATTGCCGATTTTAAAGATAACTACAACAAAGCCATTTGTAAGTTACATAAATTGAACTTCAAATTTCATATTCATATGTGTACCTGTGTAAAATCTCTACAATAAAATAAATTCAAAACTTTTATTTATGGAATCGATTGTAATAAAACACCACATTTATGGGGCTTCATATTATAATATAAATCAGTTTCAAATTGTTCGCATTGTGGACTAAGCTTTAGAACATATCAAAATGAAATATATTATGAAATCTAATATCAGTTTTATTTTGCATTGTATTGATGGTTCCAAATATGAAATAACATATAAAATATGTGTAAATCGAAATTTTATTCAAGTTTTAGTTCTATGTAATCTTGAACAACACATGTCATATAATGTTTTATATAGACTTTAAGCAAGCAGTTTTAGAATCTATATATTATAATGCAAATTCACAGAGGTAGGACATTCGAAATGTTAGCACCTTTAAAGCTGCTAAAGCCGTTAACAGAAAACTCATATTTTGACAAGTGATGATCTGTCAAATTGTTTACTATAGTACAGAAACGCATATTCTTCTTCGCCGTATTTGAAATATTACAAATGGAATTCAGTGAAAAGAAAATTCTTTTCAAAGCGAAATAAAATTGTCTATAAATTTAAATGTATCCAAAGATCTATACCGAAAAATGATCTAAAATTAAAACCATATACAATACACAACTATTATAGAATTTAACACCGGCATAAAACGTAATGATCGTGTGTGATTGAAGGACAAAGCCATCAATAATTTTGACAACCGACTTGATATGACTTTTGTTTGATACAATAATTTTTGCAATATCACATTCAACAGTTCATTTCTTCATGTCACAATTGTGCAACGTGCAATGCTCTCATTGAAAAACGTGCCTGCGTTTTGTTTTAAAAGGTAATGTCTTTTCATCATTGGCTGGAAGTTTATATTTGACATGATTACAACATTTTAAATTGGCTAAGCTTTGGCGCATTTTTGAATTATAGCATAATGGCAAATTCTTCCTGATAAAAATTGTATACGAAATATTGTCGTCTTACCGAAACTATACAAAAAAAAATTGGTTAACTAAATTTCTTGCCGATAAATTGAACAAGAATGATTCATTTTTTAATTTGCAGTTTCATAGACCAAATATGCTTAGTCCCATCCGATTATCGAGTAAACATTTCTAGATAATGTTTTGTTGTCTGACATTCATCGATTTTCTCAAGACATGGAGTCCATATTACTCAGCCATATCATTTTATCAAATCATTAAATGAATAATCTCACAAATCAGCAACAAAAAAAAATCAAAACATTTTTGAACATGCAGTCAAATTCATAATTTCCATTTAAATTCTAATTCGAATTATTATGCAAATTGAATACAAATTTCATAGTACATAAAATTAAAGGATACCAAAGTTGATACCAACTCAAACATACATACGATATAATAAAAATCGATGGTCTTACCACATTTACCCAAGCGTGTAATACACAAAATTGAAAAAAAGGACATACATTATCCTTGTTAGGACGTAGGGTAAAAAAAAAAAACGAAATACCAAAAAAAACAAAAAAAAATTAAAGGGATATAAAATTCGAGTAAGTACATATTGTTCCTTTCACCACAACTGGGCGGTTTTCTTAGAATAAATGCATTTTTGTGGAATTTTCAGTTCCCACAAGTAGATTATATACCTGCAGAAATAAATTGCTGATTAATATTTAACAACGTTCCTTCTTCCAGTTAAATGTACATATATACTCATATATATGGAATTCTATATGAGTCTGGAAATTTGATTTTAATATATCGCAACTGCACTAGAATTTAAAGAAGAAATTATGCTCAGATTTTCTATGGAACTTCATATGTTCGTGAGCTAAGACATACAAATATCAAATACTGTAAAATGATAGATTTTATAATATAAATCGGATACATAACCATTTTATCCATGATTGAAATCATAGACTAGAATTTCATTTCTAATCAAATATGGAAATTTGAATGCAATTTATAGTATTATGAAATTTCTCAACGTTTTATGGTGGAATATTTTTGGGTAAAATACACGGAAATTCGAATTATAGGATTGAACGAGAATAATTCATTATTATAATCTTAAACCTTTAGGCAAAATTTAAGGGTAATTAAAACATGTTCACATAGATTTTAAACAAACCTTTTCTGCCTTTACAAAAAGACATGAAGGATAAGGAAAAATTACATACTAAACTAATTGTATCTGTCTTGAACAGATGGCAATAAGATTTTACAGTTAGCTTATGATAATCCTAATTTTTATGAAAAAACATAATGAGCTCATTTACATTTAAATAGGTACATTAACAAACAAAATTGTCGAATCTGGGTAACTGAAAATCCACAAATTATTCATCAATCGCCTTAGCATCTATTATAAGTGATGGTACTGTAATGTGGTCTGGAGAAATCATTCTCATTTTTTTTTAAATGATCGTATCGTAACGGTAGCAGTTACTGGAGACTACTATATTAATATGATTGATAACTTTTTGAAATCAGAATTATATGCTTAGGAATTGATTAACATGTGGTTCTAAAAGTTAATGCCATGTGGAATTAATGAATGATCTGTTTCCACAACAAAAATATCTTAGATTTAATGAATCTAGTAATCAAACAACTAAACAGGCAAGAGTCTGTTGTCCAGACTAGTACTTTATAAGATCGTCGTAAGCAATGAATGTACGTACCATCACATGTGAAGTCAAATAACTAAAATTGAAATGCACCAACTGCAAAATTAAGGATCAACTACAATTATTTTGTTATACATTCGAATATTTCAGTACAATTATGCATAAATCTCCAGTTTAGTTTATTGGTAAGATATTATTTCAAACAAGTCGACAAACATGGTATTACCACCATATTTTTATCCTTGATCACATGCCATTACTGTCAAATATCGTGATCGACTTACCGAAACAAATGAAGTAGAAAAATTTGGAATGTGACAAATAAATTCGTGTCACAAATTCAGGCGTATACTAAAATTTTCTGACTAATTACAATATTAAATGCAGAATTTGTGGACACTGGCATATCTGGAGATTAACAAAATTGTCAACCAACGAATCGGATCGGCCATACACTGAGGCGACCGGTAATTGATATTCCAAAATATGCACTTGACTGGAATCCACAGGGTATTAGAATAATCGGTCGTCCATAAACAACGTGGCGTAAAGACGGCACTGAGGAGGGTAGTAAAAGGGGAAGAGGATGATTATTTGAATATTTCAATAAATAAGTGCATAACTATGATTGAATAGCTTCAAATGTATGCCACCTAAAGCAAATGCTATTATAAGCGGTCAACCTGAGCCTTTATTATTAAATATTATTGATAATTGCATACGTCAAGGAAGGAAACAACGAGTTTTAAACACCTTTCCATTTTTATTTACTATTACAATCAATACCTTATTCACAATCCATGTTGCATATTACTCATAGGTAATTCAGAATAATAACAGATTACGGTTTCTTATTTCTATATTTATCGTTGAAAAGAAGTTAGCATCACAAACAAAAATTAATTTAATTCCAGTATTTACAGTAACCTCTTTGTAATGATCGTCGGAAATGTAGTTTGATACTTACATCAACACAAGTACGATTAAAATTATAAAGGTGATTGACATTTTAGCAAGATTTAACGGAAGGAAAACGGAGAAAGAATTATATCACTAGAGTGAAACAGTTCTGTAATATAAATACTGCGATTGGGCTCTAGAATTATTGATAAAAACTCTATATTCTAGCGATATTGAAGGAGAACTGAGAAAGAATTATATCACTACATTGACACACTTCTATATTATAAATCATAGTAGTAGAGATACTTGTCTCTCCAAAGAATAGTCTTGTCGACAGGACATAACATATGGTTGAGTTAGGGAATTTATATCGAAGACAAAGTAATGCATAATATATAGCCATGTGATTACTTGAACACTGTGAATTCCCTTTATGAGTTCAGTGTATCTATAAGGATATGATGTCAAGACTTCATTAAAAATACATATGAATATAAATTCCAGATATGTACATTCGTCATCATTCCATTTAGGATTGAATCAATATTTTCATCGGAATGATTTTTTTTTTTTTTTTTTGCTTTTCTCGGTATTTTCTCTTGAAAGTTCGATGGCTTTATTATTCACGTATAAATTCGTTATGTATAATGTACTTTATTACAATCATTGCCACGTACACACCGAGTGTAATATACACGTTCAATTTAATGTTTTGAATAATTCTATTTACAATTCTATATATAATAAATATATTCAAGAATTTTTACGACAGACGACAGAAAGATCACTTTCGTATTCAAATTGAAAGTTTCATTGGAAAACTGAAAATTTTTCCCTATTCGGACCGAATTATTTTAAGAGGAAAAATCGACTCAATATTATAATTTAAGAGAAAAAGAAAACCCAGCATTATTTCCCAAACTCCTGTTCAACGTTGTATATTTAGGTTTATAAATAACTGAAGTACTATAGCCGATCACAAAGCAAGTAATAAATCTTCCATTAAGCTATCCGGAAGGGAAGTGGAAAACAACTTTTCAAAATGATTTTCAAAGTTGATGGAGCTTATAAATTTATACAATTTACAATTACATAATGGCACGAAAAAATGCTATTGCCTACTACTACCACCTCTAACTTGCGTGTATATGGTGGATGTGAAGGTGCGAATTATGTTATATAATAATAAGAAAAGTGAAGATTTATTTTTATATTATATAATATGGGAATGCAAAACGTGGATGATGGAAAAAAAAAACTTTTAAACACAAAATAAATTTGATTTCGTATGAAATAAATGTTGGTTTCACAAAAGTTCACATAATACATGAGTAGAATTAATGAGGAAGTGTTAATTTTAAAAAAATGTTAGTGAAAAAGAGGAAAATAACATTCACCAACTCAGATTCAATTCAAATCTCATCGATATCATCATACCAAGTGTAAAAATAGAACGGTTTCAAGCAAGAGTAGTCTACACTACAATTGATAATAACTCGAATACTGGTTGGAATAAATTACAAAATTTATGCGCTGCAAGACAATTCTCAGTTTTGTCACCTAAAACCAACCCATCACTCCAATGTGGATGTCTCAAAGACTACAAGTTAACTTCATCTGAAAGTAGTACTCAATATTCTTGGCTAAAAAGGTAAAAATATACGAGAATCAGACTCGCTAAAGTATTTTCCTAGATGTGGCTTAGACATTTGGGGTCTGGCATATGGGTCTAAAATACAAACTACCGAAGTCTCTGCCAAGACAAATCTATAACATCCTGGCTTAGTATATAACGGAAAGGCACTTTCGAGTTACCGTTGAAGTTTCGACAAACAAATTACAGAGAATCACTGCTTGAGTTTTGTAATTGGACAAAGTGATGGCGAATAAAATTAAACAAGGCCAAGTCGCCACATAATAGTCAAAACATCTATACACGTATATTGCAATATTAATCTAATAAATTCTAGAATCAAAACTGTCATAAATAATGAGTTCCAATCAATGGGGGGGTCCATAAAATGTTAACAAATAATTACTTATTCTAATAATTTCAGATTTTTAAGAAATTAACGTAATAAAAACACAAAGTTAGAGGACGTGAAGTATCATCAAAATGACTTCTTTAAATTCAATAAAATTCCAAGAATTTTCTTGAATTAAATTTTTAATGAATAAAAAACCCTTCTTCAATTAAAATCTATGTATTTTACTTTGCTAGCTTTTCATATTTTGGCCTTTTTAATGTAATTTTGGTTTTTACTTTAAAATGCAGAAAATTGCTTAATAAAACCTGGTGTGTTATTACCGGAATACCTTTATATTCTATTTACATCATGTAGCGAACGCTCCTGGAAAAGTCACACAAAATTAATAAATCATAATCTAAAAGACATCAAAGAAATATATAAACTATAAAGCAAAATGAGTTTTTGTGATTGAAAACACTAGTGTGATATCGCCGGTTGTGTATAAAATTCAAGAATGTAGTAGGAGAAAAAGTTGGTATTCAAAAGTTTATAACAGATTGAATAAGCGAGTAATATTTAAACAGTTTACAAAGTTACGATGAATGCTGAAATTTGCAAATTAAATAAACCAAACGACTCACGAGTTGGCCACTCGAATTGTTACCAAATTTATGCCATGGCAGTCGGTAAATGACTGCTGTGACAACTTTACTCATATCTTTACTGGCGTTAGTCTATCAAGTTATTACCTCGTTTACAGACAAATTGAATAGAAATATTCCAAGTGAAATTCAATTATGTCTTATCTTTGTCTTTGTCTGGAAAATTGAAACAATTCATTTTCGTTTAAGCTATAAGCATTTACATATTGTTGCACAACTATCTGCACACCACCAAGAATTACATTACACCACTATTATATCTTCTTCAAATACTATCTGCACCACGCCATCTATTACCAATATTCAATGAGAATTAAACATCGAAAATAATGAATAATAGTATTGACATACATTTTGTGAAATTTTTAGTAATATTAATAAATATCTGACTGTAGTATTAATAGAGAAATGAGAATTTTTATGATTAAACTATATTAAATTCATACATACCATCTCTACTTCGACGTAAACATTAAGGTGAAACTGAAAACATCTGACACAAGTCTAATCTATGAGAAAGAAATACAATGATTCATATAAAGAATTATTTTAATTGCAATATAAATAGGTAACATATTTGCATAAGCAATAGGAGAACATAAACTGAAACAAGCAATTTAATTCTTAAACATGTGATTATGATTTACAATACCATGTGCTAAGTTTTAAGGTCGACCACGTGCTTTATAGTATTGACAAAATTAAATTTCTCAAATTTTGCGCCTACCAAAGTTACGAACAATAAAAATGGGTCTCTGATGTATGAATTCCTGATACCAAAGTGATAAATGTGCCTTTGTTTTTGATGATAAAAAAGCACGGGATTTGAGTTAGCCATTTGTATTTATGGTAAATAGTACAAATATATTTAGATAAGCAATAGGAGAACATAGACCGAAACACGATTTACAATAACATGTAAACGTTTTAAAGTCAACCACGTGCTTTATGTTATTGAAAATATGACAATATTTTCATTAACACAGAAGCATATAAATCGAAGTATATACTTGTTTTTAGGTAATCCACGTGCCTTTGTCTTATAAAAATACATGCTGCTTTTAAGGTTAAGCTCGTGGTTTTGGTTTCGATAATACGATTTCGCGCCTATTTCAACAATAGGCAGTCATAAATTGCATATATACTTTGATTTATTATACGAATATATTGGGTTGGAAACTAAGTAATTGCGGATGTCACTCATAGATGCTTTAGTTGAATTTTTATGTTTGCTGACGTTATCGAAATGCCAAACAAATGTTGTTATCTGATAGATGATACTTCAAACTGTCAACCAGTAAAAA
>JANSTX010054923.1:0-10594 GCA_027564355.1 Penthetria funebris | reverse complement strand
TCCGCAACCTGTGGACGCGTCCAGTTGCAATCAACTTTGCAAATGGTCTGCTGTCAGTGCAGACCATTTTCTGGAATGTTCAATATCGTATAATCGATTTTTAATTTTTGTAATTTTACTTAGGTCATAAGGTAATGGCACCATTAGCTATTGGACTTACTGTTGCATTCGGACATTTAGCATTAATTAAATATACCGGTGCTAGTATGAATCCAGGTAAGGAGTCATGTTATGTATCTTAATCATATTAATATTATATATGTGATAATTGAAAAACACACATTGTATTTTAATTTTAGCAAGAACTTTCGGTACAGCTGCCATACATGGTTTATGGGAACACCATTGGGTAAGTCATTATTATTTGATTTTACGTTTACAAAATCAAGAAATTCGGTCAATGTTTCTTGTTCAAAATATCCTCTTTGCATACAAAGCACTTAAAGTTTTTAACTTTTATTACATTATCTTATATGAATGTTATTACGTCCTACCTTGATCTTGACAAATGATCTTAATTATATGAATATAATAATTTATTTTTTTGCTCTTGTACTTGTAATGATGTCACTGGTAAATGAAAACAAGTTTTCTTGGACACACCATGCCAAAAAGAATAAATCTTAAATAATGGGCTGAAAATTCAAAAGCTTTTATAAATTATTATTATTTTTTGCTCTTGGTGGTAAGTACATTGAACTTGGTAAAAGTAAACAAATATGTTACAAGTCATGATCTTTAAAAAAAAAAAAAAACAAATTAGAAATTACTGAATTTCCTTACAAAAAATATATATTAATACTTCATAATAAGTGACCCACAATGGTCTGTTTAAGGTAAAACCCGATTTTTCGACAATAACATAATTAATGAATATTTCAGATTTATTGGGTCGGTCCAATATTAGGCGGTATTGCCGCAGGTCTTCTATACACACAAGTCTTTAATGTACCAGATGAAGATGAAAATGTTTCAGAGAGATATCGAACAACTGCTGATGAGAAGGAGGTAAGTTAAATTTGAAGATATCATAAGATTGTCACTTGGTTTATTTTTTTTTTTATTTTAAATTCATTTTTTTTATATTCTGCTTTTAACCAACCTTATGTGTGTATCTTTAGGAACGAAGAATAGACTTCAAATATATTGATGATGATTAGTATATCTGATGGTTTTGTAGTTTTGTGGTAGGTATATTAAAGTGGATTTAGCTACTACTATCTTTAATTCTGCTTCAGTTATATATTTAACGATACATTATTCTTTGAGTTAATTGCTTAATCTATTAAAGTTAATCAATTTTGCACCGAAATTACGTCACTAATCACAATTATCGAAAAGATCAACACCATTGACTCATCGTATATAAATTTACGGCCAAAAATATTCAAATATTACTCTTCTAGGCCATAACGAATGAACTATGCTCAACATATATTTCTCGTATTGCAATAAAAATAATACTCGTAGCTCCCAGTAATCATCATCTCAACGTTTGCCTTAATAACGGTTCTTCGTCACACTGTTTTTGGATGACTGGGTCTTCTAATACCCTGTGTACTCCAGTCAAGTGCGTATTTGGCAATATTATCGAACAATCGCCTAAGTGTATGACCGATCCATTCCATTTTCTGCGGTTTGTTCATCGCCTCCCGATCTGCCAGTCTCCACAAATTCTCTCGCTTGAAGTTGTATTTTGTCAGAAATTTTTTAGCAGGCGCTTGAGGCACCTTTTGACGAAAACTTGAATTTGTGACACGATGTCACCTTCCAAGCTTCTCAGCCACACAATAGTACCGATAAACAATTTGATTTAAAAATGAGCAAAATCACAATTATTGAAAGTTATGGCGACCGCCAGACTCGATTCAGCATAACAAAAATTTGAGAGCTTTTTGAGTATACGGAACCTTACATCTATTTTACCACCATCATTAATTGTCAAGAAACTGCTCAAACAATGGAAGTCCTCTACTTCATCCA
This sequence comes from Penthetria funebris, assembly GCA_027564355.1. Classification (NCBI taxonomy): domain Eukaryota; kingdom Metazoa; phylum Arthropoda; class Insecta; order Diptera; family Pleciidae; genus Penthetria; species Penthetria funebris. The sequence goes on along the minus strand of JANSTX010054923.1, from coordinate 8,611 downwards.
TTACTTGGCTGCTGACTGCAAATTAACATCTAGTTCATAGTTTACTTTGATCATATTATAACCCAGACGAGCAAGAACAATAGTGGTGACAGTTATTTAAATACCGATGGTTTTAAGACAAACTGAATTTTAATAGAGCAAAATTGAAATAATGCCCATTCTAATGAAACCATGTTTATTTGAAAATTAATTTGATGGTTGTGTCTAGGTTCGTTAATTTAAAAAGGTCTGAAAAGATCTTTTAGGTTGTATAATTTGATCATAAGTTATACGGCGACATTACTGTGACTCTCGAAAACATAATTTTAGTCTATGGGAAGGAAATGCCTGGGTAGAGGCAACCATCAATATATTCGTAAATGACGTGAAACTACGTTGTGTGATATTTTTATATACTCTTCAACGCACAATGCATCAAAGTTATAGTAGCTGTTAGAATTTAAGGGTATCTATGTCCAGCAATGGACATATCGCTGAATATGATTATTATGACCCATAATGATTAGAATTAAGCATATTTTAGCCATTATTCTGATATGTAATGTCCATATGAATAGCTAATCCAAATAGCCTGATGCTTGAAATATATCTACATTTTGGTTATTTATTAGTCTAATTATGCTGTTATGACTAAAACATTTTTTTCAATAATTATTTTTAAGAATGAAATAACACACTGCATTTGTAAAACTTTCTCAATATATTTGCAATTTTGTGATTTATATTTTACATATACATTTTAAGTACGATTAACTAATCCAAAAATCATTGACAATTTTAATGTTATTTTGTTTATTTTACTTTCAGTTGCGAAGATTGGACACAAGTCACCTCAAAGCATGAATGGAGTCCAATAAACAATAATATTATTGTCAAATAAATTTTGCAAATAATCAATTATATGATTTAAGTGTAATAATATTTTGTTTTCAGTGTTCTTTTAGATATAAGAGATTTATTGAAAAGGAAAATTATTATCCTGCAGCGTTTTTTAAACAAGACAAAAAATAGTTATAGAAATTTTTATAAAAAAAAAAGATATACTTGAATATATTTCTAAATAGGGCATTAACTTTTAAGATAATTGTAAAGATCTGCTGTAAATTAAAAAAATAAATAATTTTATTCATTACTCGATTTATTGTTTGTTCTTTTAATTGCGATTTGTAGTTCAGTATCCTTTATAAAAACTCTTGTTGATTTTCTCCCATTTAGAGCCTCGACAAAAAATATTCACAAAGAAGCCAAGTATTCCACTATATCCATGGTAAATAATATAAATTAATCTGAGTTTCTATGATATCCTGCCGGTTTTTTTGATTAAAATTCATAAATGACAGACGGACAGACGGACAGACGGACAGATGTACAGACGGACGGTCGGACGGATGTGTTTTCAATTATATACACTTCGGTGTAATTATTTTTATTCTGAGATGTTCATTTCTTGGCGTTACATGAACGCTATCAAATACAATAGACCCTTGGAATTTTGTTCGCAGGGCTTAAATATGTATTTCAATCAATTTACCAGGCGAGCAACAAATAGGAATTGTAAATCAAACGAATTTAGTTTCCACAATTTATGTATATGTTTCTATTCGTAAACACCTTTTCAGAAACGTCATTTTCAATTTTAAATAAATTTCAAATTTAGTATACTGCATTTTGTTTTTAAATGAATTTTATACATCACAAGCAAATAACATGAAATTTCTGAAGAAAAACGTTGGTACATTTCATAGGTTTGTGGGTTTGTATCAGGACATCATAATCATTAGAAATTTTATTTTATTTAAATTGCAAATATCTCGGAAACGGTTGTAGTTAGAATTTTCGAGTCTGAGGATGAAATATGTAGAAATTCGTTGCACATCACGAGGCTTTTCGCTATTTTAGATTTATTATTGTAACTGAATATGTGGCATATGTGTCTAATACGTACTAGGTATTACTACGTATTGTACCGTTTACGAGACATTGCAATTTTTGTTTCTGAAGAAAAATGTTGGTACATTTCATCGGTTTGTGGATTTGTATCAGAAGATCTTCAGAAGACCTATTTTATTTAAATTGCAAATATCTTGGAAACGGTTATAGATAGAGCCAAAAATAATAGTACAATTTAACGGTTTTTAATTAAATTGCACTATTATTTAAGCTTTATTATAACTGTATAATATGCATACGTATAGTTATGTCTTCCTGATACATTTCTACAAAAATGAAAATTTACACGACGATGTTTAACAAATAAATTTAACATACTTGCATCAGAAACACATAATATTGAAGTCACTAATAGTTGTGAAAGTATGTGTGTTTCCTCGTACTTATTAGTTAAGTATCGAGTAGTGTCTATAAACGTCCAAAGCATTTTTATACCAATGTGTTTACTGGTCTTTATTAATTAAATATCGAGTCTTGTCTATAGCCATCCAATTTCTATAGCAATGTGCTTACTAGTATTTATTATTCAAATATCGAGTCGTGTCTACAATCGTCCAATGCATTTCTATAGCAAAGTCCTTACTATTCTTTATTATTTAAATATCGAGTCTGTATCTTTAACCGTCCAAGTTATTCGCTATTATATATAGTTATATTTTCCTTATACATTTCTTCAAAATTGAAAATTTACACGCCTTAACAAATAAATTTAATATACTTGTATCCGGAATACATAATATTGACGTCGTTAATAGTTGTGAAAGCAGGTGAGCTTTCTTGTATATATTATTTAAATGTCGAGTAGTGTCTATAAACGTCCAAAGCATTTTCATAGCAATGTGCTTACTGGTCTTTATTATTTAAATATTGAGTCGTGTCTATAGTCGTTCAAGGTATTTCTATAGCACTGTGCTTCCTAGTATTTAATATTTGAATATCGTGTCGTGTCTATAGCCGTCCAAGTTATTGATTCGAGTCTATAGCCGTACAAGGTATTTGTATAGAAATGTGCTTACTAGTCTTTAATATTTAAATATCGAGTCGTGTCTATAATCGTCCAAGGCATTTCTATAGCAATGTGGTTACTAGTCTTCAATATTTAAGTATCGTGTCGAGCCTAAAATCGTCCAAAGTATTTCTATAACAAAGTGCTTACTAGTCTCTATTATTTAAATATCGAGTCTATATCTTTAAGCGTCCAGGATATTCTCTATTATACATTGTTATGATTTCCTGATACATTTCTTCAAAATTGAAAATTTGCATTCCGATGTAAGACAAATAAATTTAACATACGTGCATCAGGAACACATAATATTGACGTCGTTAATAAGTGTGAAAGCATGTGTGTTTTCTTGTATTAAATATTTAAATATCGAGTAGTGTCTATAACCGTCCAAAGCATTTTGATAGCAATCTGCTTACTAGTCTTTATTATTTAAATATCTATATTCGCGTCTATTGCCGTCCAAGTTATTACTTTAGCAATGTGCTTACTAGTATTTATTATTTAAATATCGAGTCGTGTCTATAATCGTCCAACGAATTTCTATAGCAATGTGCTCACTAGTCTTTAATATTTAAATGTCGAGTCGTGTCTATAATCGTCCAAGGCATTTCTATAGCAATGTGCTTACTAGTTTTTAATATTTAAATATCGAGTAGTGTTTATAACCATCCAAGGCATTACTATGGCAATGTGCTCACTAGTCTTTATTATTTAAATATCGAGTCTGTATCTTTAATCGTCCAAAACTTTCTCTATACATAGTTATGTTTACCTGATACATTTCTTCAAAATTGAAAATTTACACGCCGTTTTTTAACAAATAAATTTAACATACGTGCATCAGGAACACATAATATTGACGTCGCTAATAGTTGCGAATGCATGTGTGTTTTCTCCTATTTATTAGTTAAATATCGAGTAGTATCTATAAACGTCCAAAGCCTTTTATAGCAATGTGCTTACAGGTCTTTATTATTTAATTATCGAGTCATGTCAATAGCCGTCTAATTTCTTTAGCAATGTGCTTACTAGTAGATATTTACTATTCAAATATCCAAGGTATTTTTATAGCAATGTGTCTTCTAGTTTTTAATATTTAAATATAGAGTCGTGTCTTTAACCGTCCAAGGTATTACTATAACAATGTGTTAACTAGTCTTTATTATTTAAATATCGAGTCTGTACCTTTAACCGTCCAAGATGTTCTCCATTATGTATAGTTATGTTTTCCTGATACATTTCTGCAAAATTGAAAATTTACAAGCCGGTGTTTAACAAATAAATTTAACATTCTTGTATCAGTAATACATAATATTGACGTCGTTAATAGTTGTGAAAGCATTTGTGTTTTTTTGCATTTATTATTTAAATATCGAGTAGTGTCTATGAACGTCCAAATTTTTATAGCAATGTACTTACTGGTCTTTATTATTTAAGTATCGAGTCGTGTCTATAGCCGTCCAAGGTATCGAGTCGTGTCTATAGACATCCAAGTTATTTCTATAGAAATGTGCATACTAGTCTTTAATATTTAAATATCGATTCGAGTCTATAAACGTCCAAAGTTTTCTATAGCAATGTGCTTACTAGTCTTTATTATTTAAATATCGAGTCGTGTCTATAGCAGTCCAAGGTATCGAGTCGTGTCTACAGCCGTCCAAGGTATTTCTATAGAAATGTGCTTACTAGTCTTTAATATTTAAATATCGAGTCGTGTCTATAAACATCCAATCCATTTTTATAGCAATGTGCTTACTGGTCCTTTTTATTTAAATATCGAGACGTGTCTATAGCCGTCAAAGGTATTTCTATAGCAATGTGCTTACGAGACTTTAATATTCAAATATCGCGTCCTGTCTATAGCCGTTCAAAGTAACGTGTCGTGTCTATAAGCATCCAAACCATTTTTAAAGCAATGTGCTTACTGGTCTTTATTATTTAAATATCGAGACGTGTCTATAGCCATCCAAGGTATCGAGTCGTTTCTATAGCCGTCCAAGTAATGTCTATAGAAATGTTGTTACTAGTCTTTAATATTTAAATATCGAGTAGTGTCTATAGCCGTCCAAGGTATCGAGTCATGTCTGCAGCCGTCCAAGGTATTTCTATAGGAATGTGCTTACGAATCTTTAATATTTAAATATCGATTCGTGTCTATAATCGTCCAAGGAATTTCTATAGTCGAGTCTACATCCATAACCTTCCAAAATATTCTCTATTATATGTAGTCATGTTTTCCTGATACATTTCTTCAAAATTGAAAATTTATTCGCAAATTTTAACAAATAAATTTATCATACATGTATCAGGAATACAAAATATTGACGTCGTTAATAGTTATGAAAGCATGTGTGTCTTCTTGTATCTATTATTTAAATATCGAGTAGTGTCTACTAACGTCTAAAAACCAGTAAGCGCATTGCTATAAAATATAGCAATGCGCTTACTGATCTTTATTATTTATATATCGAGTCGTGTCACTTGCCGTCCAAGGTATCGAGTCGTGTCTATAGCCGTCCAAGGTATTTCTATAGAAATGTGCTTACTAGTCTTTAATATTTAAATATTGAGTCGTGTCTATAATCGTCCAAGGCATTTCTATAGAAATGCGCTTACTAGTCTTTATTATTTAAATATCGAGTCTGTATCTTTAACCGTTCAAGATATTCTCAATTATATATAGTTATGTTTTCCTGATACATTTCTTCAAAACTGAAAATTTAACAAATAAATTTAACATACTTGCATCAGTAATACATAATATTGACGTCGTTAATAGTTGTGAAAGCATGTGTGCTTTCTTGCATTTATTATTTAAATATCAAGTAGTATCTATAAACGTCCAAAGCATTTTAATAGCAATATGCTTACTGGTCTTTATTATTTAAATATCGAGTCGTGTCTATAACTGTCCAAGGTAGTTGTGTAGCAATGTGATTACTAGTGTATAATATTTAAATTTTGAGTCTTGTTTATAGCCGTCCAAGGTATCGAGTCATGTCTGTAGCCGTCCTAGGTATGTTTATAGAAATGTGCTAAATAGTCTTTAATATTTAAATATCGAGTCGTGTCTATAACCGTCCAAGGCATTTTTATAGTCGAGTCTGCACCCTTAACCGTCCAAGATATTTTTTATAATATGTAGTTATGTTTAAGCATTTTCATAGCAATGTACTTACTGGTCTTCATATTTATATATTGAGTCGTGTCTATAGCCGTCTAAGGTATTTCTACAGCAATGTTCTTACTAGTCTTTAATATTTGCCATGTCTATAGTCGTCCAAGGTATTGAGTCGAGTCTATAGCCGTCCAAGGTATTTCTATAAAAATGTGTTTACTAGTCTTTAATATTTAAATATTGAGTCGTGTCTATAATCGTCCAAGGCATTTCTTTAGCAATGTGCTTACTAGTCTTTATTATTTAAATATCGAGTCTGTATCTTTAGCCGTCCAAGATATTCTCTATTATATATAGTTATGTTTTCCTGATACATTTTTTCAAAATTGAAAATTTGCATGCTAAAAACTAATAAATTTAGCATACTTGAATCAGGAATACATAGAATTGACGTTGTATATATTTGTGAAAGCACGTGTGCTTTCTTGTATTTATTATTTAAATATCGAGTAGTGTTTATAAACGTCCAAAGCATTTTTATAGCAATATGCTTACTGGTCTTCATTATTTAAATATCGAGTCGTGTCTATAACTGTCCAAGGTATTTGTGTAGCAATGTGCTTACTAGTCTATAATATTTAAATATCGAGTCGTGTCTATAGCCGTCCAAGGTATCGAGTCATGTCTGTAGCCGTCCAAGGTATTTCTATAGAAATGTGCATACTAGACTTTAATATTTGAATATCGTGTCGTGTCTATATTCGTCCATGGTATCGAGTCATGTCTGTAGCCGTCTAAGGTATGTCTATAGAAATGTGCTTAATAGTCTTTAATATTTAAATATCGAGTCGTGTCTATAATCGTCCAAGGCATTTTTATAGTCGAGTCTGCACCCTTAACCGTCCAAAATATTCTTTATAATATGTAGTTATGTTTTCCTGCTACATTTCTTCAAAATTGAAAATTTACAAGCCGATAACAAATAAATTTAACATACTTGTTTTAGGAATACAAAATATTGACGTCGTTTATAGTTGTGAAGGCATGTGTGTTTTTTTTGTATTTATTATTTAATTATCGAGTGGTGTCTATAAACGTCCAAAGCATTTTCATAGCAATGTACTTACTGGTATTCAATGTTTAAATATCGAGTCGTGTCTATAGCCGTCTAAGGTATTTCTACAGCAATGTGCTTACTAGTCTTTAATATTTGCCATGTCTATAGCCGTCCAAGGTATTGAGTCGAGTCTATAGCCGTCCAAGGTATTTCTATAGAAATGTACTTACTAGTCTTTAATATTTAAATATTAAGTCGTGTCTATAATCGTCCAAGGCATTTCTTTAGCAATGTGCTTACTAGTCTTTATTATTTAAATATCGAGTCTGTATCTTTAACCGTCCAAGATATTCTCTATTATATATAGTTATGTTTTCCTGATACATTTCTTCAAAATTAAAAATTTACACGCCGATAACAAATAAATTTAACATTCTTCTATCAGGAATACATAATATTCACGTCGTTAATAGTTGTGAAAGCATGTGTGCTTTCTTGTATTTATTTTTTAAATATTTATTATTTTATTTTTTATTTTATTTTTTATAGCCTACTGGTCTTTATTATTTAAATATCGAGTCGTGACTATAGCAGTCTAAGGTATTTCTACAGCAATGTGCTTACAAGTCTTAAATATTTAAATATCCAGTCATGTCTGTAGACGTGTCTTTAGCCGTCCAAGTTATTTCTATAGAAATGTGCTTACTAGTCGATAACATTTAAAAATCGTGTCGTGTTGATAGCCGCCCAAGGTATTTTTATAGAAGTGTGAATACTAGTCCAATGCATTTCTATAACAATGTGCTAGTCTTTATTATTTAAATATCGAGTCTGTATCTTTAACTGTCCAAGATATTATCTGTTGTATATAGTTATGTTTTCCTGATACTTTTTTTCAAAATTTAAAATTTACACGCCGATGTTTAACAAATACATTTTGCATACTTGTATCAGAAATATAAAATATTGACGTAGTTAATAGTTGAGAAAGCATGTGTGTTTCCTTGTATTTATTATTTCAATATCGAGTAGTGTCAATAAACATCTAAAGCATTTTTAAAGCATTGCGCTTACTGGTCTTTATTATTAAAATATCGAGTCATGTCAATAGCCGTCCAAGGTATCGAGTCGTGTATATAGCCGTCCAAGTTACTTCTATAGAAATGTGCTTACTAGTCTTTAATATTTAAATATCGAGTCATGTCTATAGACGTCTAAGGTATCAAGTCGTGTCTATAGCCGTCCAAGGTATCGAGTCGTGTCTATAGCCGTCCAAGTTATTTCTATAGAAATGTGCTTACTAGTCTTTAACATTTAAATATCGAGTTGTGTTGATAGCCGCCCAAGGCATTTCTATAGAAATGTGCTTACTAGTAAAATGCATTTCTATAACAATGTGCTAGTCTTTATTATTTAAATATCGAGTCTGTATCTATAACTGTCCAAGAGATTATCTGTTATATATAGTTATGTTTTC
>JANSTX010054921.1:0-26925 GCA_027564355.1 Penthetria funebris | reverse complement strand
TCATGGCGATATGTCAATGCAATCTCAAGTTATCGTGCGCAATATACATGGGAGGTACTCCAAGGAGTAGTCCGATTAAACTTATACTCCCACACATTCTTTCAATTATAATATCAGTTACATATGCAAAATTTGAAGTCTGTATGTATTATATTGTACAAACAATTTTAATCTAAAAAATAAAAAAAGGAGTAACAAGTGTGTATGGGAGGTACTTGAAGGAGTACTCCAATTTCTTTCATCTTCGAACTTAGCCTCACAAATCAACTTCGTTCCCACGGCCTAAAAACTGACGATTATATATGTAAATCCAAGCATACAAATGTAAACAAACAATGAATTCATTATGTGAATTATCAATGATGATCATAAAATGATGGAAGTCAATGTATTTTATTGTATTATTGAAATTATTATTCAATTAATTACTAATTATGGGTGTGTCACTGAATGTATGACCTCAAAGACGACTTCTTTTACAAGATCAAACATTGCATCGATATAAATACTTTAACTCTTTCATATTCCATGATATTATTACGAGTAGGTCACCATAATTAATGACTTTAGTAAATTATGCGGAACAATAAACCGGTTCAGCATTAATTGCATATGCAGCAACATGACAGGTATATAATTGAGAAGACGATTATTAATCACAATTCTTTGATTCAGAAATAGATGAACGATATGATCGTATAATTTAGCATAATGCTGCTTATGACGATTAGTGTCAAATTTATTTAATCTTTTTATCTGGGATAGGATCAATCATACAGATGATTTGAATTCTTAGTTATATCGACAATTACCATTATCAAATTAAACTCAGTTAAAATAGTAAGTGCTAAGGTGCGGCTGGGCACCTATTTAGAAACTAACATCAATTTCATTGAACTAGGAAATTTTGGACCTGTAACTTGTACTGCCAAAACTTTTCAGTTAAACAAATGGCATATGAATGCATTTTTTCTCACATTATATACACGATTTGTAATCTGTTATGTTAGACGCTGCGCTTCAAGAATTTCATAAATTCAACGTTCATGGGGAAATTCATCGGAAAGAAAGCAGAGAAAGATCTACATCTATAAGAGTGAAATCCGTTTTGCTTTCTGGAAAAATGATGTAATTCACAACACTTAAACTGCGTGCAGCTACAGTTTCAGAAGTGCGAATGTTTACATTGATCACTATTTGATTATTGATCATATTTGTATGCAAACTAATAAGAAATATGGAAAAACAGCTTAAGACTGCGAAACGCATTGATGTTGTTCGACCGCAGAACGATGATATAATTGCTGCCTTATATCATCGTTTTGTAGTCCAAACTTGCAGATAATTTAGCATATTGATTCTTACATGATAATGTTCGACAATATTAGAACACTTTTGCTATTGCATTGAGGCGAACTGATGAAGATGTTATTGGTTTCAACAATTATGATGAGAAGGAATGTCCAGTGATGACGTATTGAAGAAAAAAATAAATATAATAACATCAATGTAATTGTTGTACACAATCTACGAACAGAGTATAGTCAGTTGGATACAGAATTTGGGAAAAGCGAACAACAGGATCATCGAAAAGACTTCGTAAATATTGCAAATTTGACACAATATGCACCATATGCAGCAGGGGAATCTATCGTCTGATAACATTACTTACCGAAAAGTGCTACAGAATAGAACGTCCAATTTAATGTCTAGTAATGGCTGTTTGAATTGCTCTAACCACGGAAGAATCAAACTTACTTCACACACTTGATGGCAAAAGAATTTTGGACACAAAACTTCGTGATCTAATTAATATTTCAGAAAACCGAATTTGTGAAAAGCACAGCACAACTGATGCCATACAAACACTTCGTATTGTGATTGAAAAATACAGAGATAAGAAGAAAGACGTCCATATGACATTCGTAGATCCTGAGAAGGCATTTGATAGAGTACCTAGAAATTTCGTTTGGCAGGCATTAAGATGTTCTGAATTATATGTCTCTACTATCATAGATATGTATATGAATGCTAGCACTAGCATCAAAATTGTGAAACATCTACCTCATTCAATGTAAATGTTCGTGTGCATCTGGGTTTTGAATTAATCTTTGTAACTGTAATGAAACATCTGTCCGGTACAATACAGGATCCTCTTCCATGGAATATATTATTTGCAGACGACATACTGTTAAGTGGGACTCAAATTGAACTGAAATGCATAATAAATCTATGAAATTCGGTATTTGAGGCCAACAAACTACGTATCAGTTACACTAAAACAGAGTACATGTATTTTACATTTAATAGTAATCGATCGCCGTCTCAGCAACACACGATCATATTGAACGATCATTCACTTCCCGTTACTAAAAATATTTAATATTTTGGATCATTTATCACAATAAGTGGCAATATCGATGATGATATTCAATATCGAATAAAATGCGGTTGGATCAAGTGGAGATCAGTGTCTGGACCTTTATGTGATCGAAAAATGTCAGCAAAGATAAAGGGGTTGGTGTACGAAACTGTTGTTCGACCAGCAATGCCTTACGGTTATGAATGAAGAGTTGTAAAAAGATATCATATGCAGAAACTACACACAACCGAGATGAGAATGTTAAGATGGTTATCCGGTGTAACATTGAAGGACAGAATTAAGGCCGTTTAAAAGTTAACCGCATCACCAATATAATCATAAGTAGATTAAGATGGTTCAGTCACTTAATGCGTAGACCGAAAACGTATTGCGTTAAATTGAATTTGAATATTGGAAATAATGTAAGAAAATGCGGTGGTCCACAAGCTACTTGGTTGTTTAAAATGAAAATTGTAGAGAAATAGATTGTGAAGCAGGAGGGCCAACCCTTCCTTGCCTTATAGCTTATAAGGCAAGGAAGAAGAAGAAGAAGAAGAAGAAAAAGAAAAAAAGGAAAATGAAGAATGGTTGTCTGATCTCAAATAAGAAGCAGCAACTAGACATCTGGATAGAATAATTTACCGAGTTGCTGTATAGACCCGCGGTTCATTACTCAGAACACAGTTGAGAGAAGATTATCACCTCCATGATGAAACATGGAAAGAGATGGTGGAGCTGACAAATATTTCGAATGCTAATTGGGATGCTAGGTAAGATGTTGATGAAGTGAAGGTGCTGGATAGAAATCGTTACACAAAGATGATTATTCATAGTGTATCTCTTATGCAGCCGCGCGGAGTGAAGGTTTTGATTGGAATGATGAACTACACACATACTCGTATATTTAATTATTATTCATACACAATAGTAGCAAGACATTGTACTTAATTTATTGCAAAATTAATTGCAATGTTAAAATTGTCTCAGTTATTATCAAACTATTAATGCTTTATTTTATTTTTGTAGAAAAAGTGAGATCATCATACTTGAAATTATCCAAATTCATCAACATATGTGACATCAATAAAATGTATACATAAATTATAATGTAAACAATTAATGAAATGAATAACTAATTAGATTTCGGTTACAACTGTGATGCCATATAAAAATTGATATTTTTATCTGATGGACAATGGTCAAAAAGTTAATACAACTATCAAGTAAATTTGGCATGTGAGTACAGACAGTTTGGTTTACAGTAAGGTTCAGATGAATTTCGTTAAATGCTCAAAATCAATTAGTTTAAATGCTTTTCATATCAATATTTTAAGTTGGTTATGTTCAATATTGTAAATTAGTTAGTTAGTTAGTTGGAGTGGTGTTCTAAACCACAGGACAGCAATCCTTGGATCTATTGTACCACTAATCAATACTGCGAACCTCGGAATGTTATTGAATTCTGGTTCAGAGAACATATTGCCAAATTTCCTCATTACATTATTTTTTAATAGTGTCTCAAATTCAATACAAATTTCACCACGGATCTAACCACAATTTCGTAGTCATTTCATCTTGAACGACTTTAATTCACAAAACTTTTACCAGATCTTGTCTAATCACAGTAAAATAAAAAAATGAACAATACATACCAGATCGATAGTGTGTCCCTGCTTAGAGAAGCACTATTGAGAAGATTTATGATTCATCACCAGATGCCGATAATATATTTGCGAGTGATTCTAATGTTCACAACGTTTCTTAGCTTGTGAATTATCGTGTTACCGACAACTCCGGTATTTATGCTGAACACTTCACAGGCATTAATCTTTTTGAACAATTGTTTGTCAATCCCACGCGAATTCCTGATGTATATAATCATCAGTTCATATCTCTTTGGCTTGACACCTATTGACAACACTGATCATTGTAGGTTGTATAATTTAAAAACGGTTTTTATATACTGAAAAATAGACATTTTTTGCGCAAAAATCACAAAATATATTCCGTTCAATGTATTGTCCATTGGAAGTTACCACTTTTACCCATCTTTCAATTTCTGGATTTCGTTCCAAAACCACTTTTAATGTTTTTTACGTATCAAACCAATTTCTGATCCAATGCAATAAATTGGATCGTATTTCAGTCAGCTCGTTTTGCAACGATCGAAACAACTAGTAATCGGAAGGTCTGGTGAATATTACAGATGACCCAAAACTTTCCATTCACTATTTATCAAATAGTTTTATCATGTAGCAAAATTACACATTCGTGTCTTGTCGCATATTCTGGTCGTTTTATATATACAGCACACCTTTAATTGTTTGACCAGGTTTCAGCAGCTCATAATGTGGACGATTGCCTTTTATTCCCACCAAACACATAACAATACTTTGGCGCAATGTCTATTTGACTGTGCCGTTGATGTACCAGGTTGACCGGGCTTCACATACGATTTCTTGCGCTTTGGATTATCATAACGGGTCGTCCATTTTTCATGTGTGATGCAAAAATGAATTCTCTTTTTGGCGACATTTCGGATATACAAAATCTTCTTTCGATGTCTCTTGATTTCACAATTTGTATATGGCACCTAATTTCCCACCTTTGAAATGAATCCGATTACTTTTAAACGTTGGCTAACTGCTTGTTGTTTTACACCTAATGTTGTTTCAAATTAATCTTGTGTTTGATAAGAGTCTTCAATGAATACTGTTTCCAATACTTCATTTGCTTACCTTTTTGGCTGTCCAGAGCGTTCTTTATCACGTTTAATAATTTAAAAAAAAAAAGTGTTTCGATAGAGCATATCGTACCATAAGTTTCTTCAAGCAAACGATGACTTTCGTTCTCTGCAAAATAATAGTGCAATAAATTTCTCGCAAATGCGGTTTTTTTCTGGAATTTCCTAAATTTTCCATTGTACACAAAAATATGATGCACACAACATAAATTTATTTTGACAACTGATTTTGACTGACACATATAACCCATTCAAATTATGTGTATTTCATTAACTTGCTAAAACGCATTTATAAGTGGTGCCAATTAATGTAAAAAAAATCGTTTTTAAATTGTGCCCCATAATCACAACCTGCTATTTGTATGCCGAAGAGGAGAGTTGAGTGGAATTAAAATGGGACTGATTGGGATGGTTTACAAAATTTTTATAATACTGTCAGATAAAGAGCCTGTCTCCCGGTTTGATCTTTACACCAGTACCTCTTAGATCTTTTACATCACTAACTTTTTCAAAAATTATACAGTTGTGGAATGTTAGTTACGACGCAGTGCACTTGTTGCTAACGTCATTGCATACTTAAATTGTACAATTTGTGGCGAATTATTGTGCATTTCGGACAGATCTCTTCTTATATTGCTTTAATTTATTATCAAAACATTAAAAGGTACATTATGCAACTATTCGTACATTTTAATTTTCTTATCAATTTTACGATATTTTATTAAAGGAAAAGCAAATACAATGAACAACTAATAATTAATTAAAATTTCCACAAAAGTACAGATAAGAAACCAATAAATTTTCTGGAAATGAGTCGCGCTCGTATAAAACAGCGAATAATTGAAGTTATAAAAAATAATATTTAGTATAATTGGAAAAAGTTACAAGCAAATATTTAATATTTACACAATATATGACTTCATAATATTATTACAATGTGTCGTAGCATTTTTATCATCAAAACAATGATGTAATTTGAATAAAATTCTTTGATTACCTTGAAATTTGTTTGTATATGTCACTAGAATGTAGCATTCTTAAGTTTACAACTTCCAAATTATAGCAAATGTTGTGATTTTAATGTATACAAAAATATGATACATTCGTACAATTAATTCATACCATAAAATTAAGGTTTTAATAAATAAAAAAAAAATGAATATCCACCAAGAAGACTATGCCAATGTAGCTAATGATATTGAGATTTCTGGTTTCGGTGAACCAGCAAGTATCCCACCCCAAGATGTTAAATTACGTTGATCTATAAATTTTGCTACAACAATTGGACGTGTCAATCAGAAATAGGCATAATCCCACAAAGTTAATTAACGTTATGTATGTTTCAAACCTGCCCGATATCAAGTCGTTTCAGTTTCGTTACCCCCATACAATCCAAGTCCATTTATTGACGTTGTTCGGCATAGTTCTAAAAATGAAAAGAAGTATCCGTATTCAGTAACTTCAGTACCCGCATAGTCATTTTAGTTTGGTGGCATTGATGCTAGTGGTTAAATAGGTGCCCAATTGCGTTCTAGCATCTACTATTTTATATGATGAAAATCTTAAATAAATTTTGTATAAAATTGCATTAATGTTCGTTGGACTTTTAAAATTAAAAATATCGATGGTTCACACATTTCTCCGATAAGCATTTTTATGCAGAATATTAAATTTAGTATCATTTAAAAATATACGCGAAAATATTTTTAAACTGAAAACTATTACTTTATACATAAATAAAATACAGGAAATGTAACATATTATCACTAAATGTGAGTTTAAAATTAAAAAAATAAATAATTTCTGTTATCACAATTTTATAATTTTGGTCATTTAAATATATTCGAGTAAATGCAAAACAATCATTCAACATATTTTTATTTTATTTTAAATCCATGATATTTGTTTATTACACTATAACTTGCTGAGGAATATATCATAAGAAACAGTGCATGTTATTCGAAAACTTTAACAATGTGTGAATGAAGTACAAGTGCTTATTCAACTACATTAATTCAATTTAGTGATTTAAATTCTCGACCTCCGTTAGTACATTCTACAGCTCATAGGTCTGAGTCTAACAAGAGGGTGTCTGTTATGTATGTTGTAGAATTATGTTCGTTCTAAATTACGTAGAGGTGGAAATTTTTGCGCCACTCTGCAGTATTATTGAAAAATAGAACTGAATGATTCAGTTCTTTTCCAGTTGTCTATATCTCTATAATAATTGTTTGGGTTCGCATGTAATGTTACATATGCATTTTAGAAACCATAAATTATTGCTGTGAAGTCCTGTGTACTCAGTGGTTTATATATAAAAATTATGTTTATGAGTGACAGATTAACATTCGCAAAATGTTGTTGAATCGTATAAAGATATAAATTCTAAAATTGTTGTAAATCTGTTTCCAGAAAACTGACACATTTATTTCATCTCGATAATATATAGAATAATGAGAAAAACAATGTACTGGTGATGTATTGACATGGTGAAACAGAATAAAATAAGAGAAACGTATAATTGATTGCCAATTATTGAAGGCCCTGGATATTGTTTAACGGATCACAACATAATATATAAGTATTCATTAAATAGAATGCCAAAATAGTTGATATCTCGAACATAGAATTTTCGCTTAAATTAGTGAATGTTATTATCATATAACTTATTTTAATCAGTAAGGAGCAAAAATTATACATGGGAATATGTCAAAGCAATCTCAAGTTATCGTGCACAATATACATGAGAGGTACTTCAAGTAGTAATCCGATAAAGCTTATACTCCCACACATTCTTTCAATTATAATATTAGTTATATATGTAAAGTTTCTAGTTTGTATGTATTTTACTAAGAATTTTAATCTAAAAGGAGTAAAAAGTTTGTATGGGAGGTACTTGAAGGAGTACTCCAATTTTACTCATCTTCGAACTAAGCTTCACAAATTAGATAAAAGTGGCAAGTGCATAATTTTATACCGATAGCTCAAAGCGTTTTCTTATATTGTCTTTGATATTATACACCCAATTTTAATCTAGAAAAAGGAGTAAAAAGTTTGTATCGGAGGTACTTGAAGGAGTACTCCAATTTTTCTAATCTTCGAACATAGGCTCAGAAATCAGATAAAAGTGACACATGAATAATTTGATGACGATATGTCAATGCAATCTCAAGTTATCGTGCACAGTATATATGGAGGTACTCCAAGGAGTAATCCGATTAAGCTTATTTTCCCATATATTCTTTCAATTATAATATTAGTTATATATGTAAAATTTGAAGTCTGTATGTATTATATTATACAAACAATTTTAATTTAAAAATTAAAAAAGGAGTAAAAAGTTTGTATGGGAGTTACTTGAAGGAGTACTCCAATTTAACTCATCTTCGAACTTAGCCTCACAAATTAGATACAAATGACAAGTGCAAAATTTTATAGCGATAACTCAAAGCATTTTCTTATATTGTCTTTGATATTATACACCCAATTTTAATCTAGAAAAAGGAATAAAAGTTTGTATGGGAGGTACTTGAAGGAGTACCTTCGAACTTAGCCTCACAAATCAGATAAAAGTGACACGTGCAAAATTTCATAGCGATATCTCGACGCATTCTCAAGACGGACGGACATGCTTAAATAAACTTTTTTTTCAATTATAAGCACTTCTGTGTAATTTTTTTTTTTCTTCTTCTTCTTCTTCTTCTTCTTTCGTTAGGTCATGGACCTGTGTTTTTCTAGGACATTTGTTTCTTGGCGTTACATGAACGGAATAAAATACAATATACCCTTGGAACTTCATTCCCAGGGCCTAAAAATAGCATTGACAAATGTGCCTGCTAATGTATGCTAATTGTAATGATTTTCAATTTGGTTTAATATTAAAAATGTCGCTAATTTAGTGGTGGTTAACAATATGATATACCGTTGTATAGTTATCCGCACCTAATATCATTATCAATAATCCTATAGCTTCACTATACAAAACTAATTTCAACTAATCCGTTTTTAACGTCAGTTCATTGGCATACTCTAACTTAAATAATGCATTCCATTTTTTTCAACAAATAAACGTTAATGTTTTTTCAACAAATAAACGTTAATGTCAGAAAGGATATTGATGTTATTATCGTGATACTGATCACTGATCATTGCTATATTAACTGTTATGCTTCAAGTGGCGTATTGGTAGCCATTACCATGTTAATTATCTGTTCTTAATACACACATATGTCAACTGCTTCCAATACACAATGAAGCATATAGTTAATCTGTGATCATTATTCGAATAATTGGATAGAGTAATGTGTAAATCCACATCTACACAATTTCTTTTATAAGATGTATAGTCACCATTGATCCACAAACATGACACCAATATCTGAGCAACTTTCAAGATATTAATCGACCACTCCATTCATATCACCATCATATAGATGGCAATTTGTAAATAAATATATATTTTGTTTTTGTGACGAAATCTATCGACTTTTCACTAGCATGTCAAACGACCCTAATTTATTCTTTCGATTTGTTAATATTTAAATATTTTTTTATGACCTCACTAAGGTCGATAAAGATCTCAGATTAATTAAACGAATTCATATAAAAAAAAATTCCTTTCTATTTTATTATATTTTTGGAATATTTTTTCTTGCGTGCCAATAGCTATTTTTCCTATAAATTTTTTTGTATTATAATTTATTTAAATATATAAAATTGTATTAATTTAAAAAACGAGAATGGACAAAATTTGTGTTGGTTTAACCAATTATTGGTGGCTCTATAAACAAAAAAATTGTTATTTTGAAAAAAAAAAAAATACCTTCGACGCTGTATGTTCATCTGGACATTATCCTTTTTAATATTTTAGAGCGACACTATGTTTACGAATACGACTTTCAAGTGTGGCTGGGAAGGATACAAAAAAAAAAATAATAAATGTTCCATATTTATTTGTGCAACCCAATGTAAAATCACTAGATCGGAAGCATGTCGACTGTCGAGTATTTAGAATGAATACTTGAATATTGGACACAATACAACTGATCTTAGCAGAGCAATCGCCGTAATAATATGTCATAGAAAAGAAGCGGACAAACATATACACCTACGTACATATATGATATTACAGTGTGTATGTGATTGGTGGCACGTTCATCACTTAAATGTCGAAGTGTACCACCGCCACAAATATGTGGATCGAATGCCTTGTATATATATAATATATATAGTTAATATATTTAGACAAATATTAAAGATGTGATCATTCCAATGTAGCTTCGAATTGATGTACGTTCCGAGTGAATAATATGCTCGGAAGAGTTAGGCAGTATATTAACATAAAAATGTATAAATGATTAGGAACAGCTTTTTTAGGCGATAGCAAACTCTGATACAGGTGTACTTTATACATGTATTGAATTTTACAAGATTTGAATGCACATTAAATTTAAATGATTGTTAAAAAAATAACCTCAGCCAAACCAACAAAACGCTGCCGTAAGAATATTCAGAGGAATATAACTTTAAATTTAATTGCGGTAGGCATTAATGCACAATTGTAATCTTATTGCATTGCGAGCACCTGATTTTCAAGTCTCGTTTATTTTTATCAGCGTTAGTTTACTGATTGATTTACTTTCTGAATAGGAGTTTAGTGGGCTCTGTGTCAAGTCAATTACGACGAACGATATTACATCTGTGTAAAGTAATCATTTTTACAATCGAATTGTGTTTTAATTACTCACTTGTAATACATGCTTGTAATACACAAAATATGCTCATGACCGTGATTGATGGAAGGTATTGTTTTGTAGTTTTTAAACAATTTCTTCTAGGATTTCAATAAAATTTAACATAATATGATATATGAACTAGCCACAGAATATACTTTTCCGTCACAACAATATTCTTATTCTATTGAACAGTCTGTAGTGCATAACCCTGCACGACTTATAAATTGCAATCAATGCACATGTATACATTTGAGTATGTTTGATAGTCTATCAATGTATTATCAATAGATCTTAGTTAAAGTTTTATAGACATACTAAAGAATTATCGATTTAAGCAAGTGGATGATTACGCATTTGTTTTTGTTATTGAAAAATAAGAATGAAGCAAAGTACAACTCTAAAATGGAGATGTTTGATTG
Organism: Penthetria funebris; assembly: GCA_027564355.1. NCBI lineage: Eukaryota > Metazoa > Arthropoda > Insecta > Diptera > Pleciidae > Penthetria > Penthetria funebris. The sequence goes on along the minus strand of JANSTX010054921.1, from coordinate 15,666 downwards.
AATACATTCAATTTTCAAAACAATCCTGTTAGTTTCATATATTAATCCTGTAATGTAAGGATCTCAACTCAAAAATGTTAGAAATCATATTCTCGTTTTTTTTTTTTTTTTTTTTTAAATTTAATTTAAATTTCTGATTAAACGGTTTGGATACCCACTAGTCACTAGGAGGATATGTCTGACACTATTATCTCGACTAGTTGTAAAATATTTCAACATAATAAAGTAAACAGATGGAAACTTATGCACCACTTTACTAAATGATTGAGATTTGGAACAAGACAACTAAAATTGATTGTATAATTTTATGTTGATAAGAGGATTGACATGATGTTGATGAATACCAATAACTGGCAAATAGAAAGATTTCAACATTAGTACAGAGTACTGCAATTAACAGTCCATCAATGCAATAAATGAATAGATAATAAAAACAAATGATTTCTGTATATTTTATGACAACAAACATTTAAGGCAATTGCTTTCTATATTATTGAACATGTACTTCAAACAATCGCATTGCAAACATAATAATTATAATGACGACCTTCGGCTTCTTACGTAAATTGAACATATGACGCAGGTTGCACATTAATTTAAGAGATATAAACTCGACGTTCTAGAACTGAGATATGACATATGATAGCTTTATCTTCAGATTTTAAGTAACAATACCACCAGTTGATCTCCTACACTGACAAATATATTGACGATCATGAATATCACTGTTAGATTTCAAATATGATGCGGTGTTGAATTTAATGATTTTTTCGAAAATTTGGTATATAGTTTGATAAGTCACACATTTTGAACCCTTTTTGACAATTTGTCGCCTTCCATTCTCTTGAATACTGTACGGATTGCAGAGTATGCCGTATACATGAATTTTAAGTGGAGGGAATCATTTTAAATTTGAATATGGGAATGAATGGAGATATTCGAATCATTCAATTTGGATTTATTGTAGAAAATGGCGGCGAATGTAATACTCACTATTTTTTGCTTAAATTGATTGGCGAATTTATGTTTAGTATGCGCAATGACATGTTTTTTGTATCCATTTCGCTCCTAAACAAATGTCTTCCTTTGGGCAGGGTCATTCCTGTATAATGAATATGCCTTATTTTTTTTCCATATTGCCATGCATGGCCAGCATTTTGGGGCATTTACGAATATGACGTTTTCGTTTTTTTTTTTTTTTTTAGAGGACGCTATATTATTGTAATATCTATATATTACTACATATCCAGGACCATAAGCTATTATATATGAGGTAAACTAGTAAAAGAACAAATTTTCTGCGTAGTATATTCAATACAACGCAAATATATTGGTTAATGGTATTTTAGAGTAGGAATATAAAATATGGAAATAAAAAAAAAATACTTGTATATGAATTTAATGTATTTTTGCGTTAAGTCTATCATCAAAATCTAGCCAAACAAAAAAATATACTTTTAGTTAACTTTTTGATGTGCTTCAGAATATATCGCTAAGATTAATTAAGTGGAAAAAAACAAAATAATAATAAATAAATCGTCTCAGTGTGTATTTATAAACAACCATAAAATTGTATTTTTTGTGAAAATTCTAAAGAAAATTAAACTACAACTAATTATAATTTGTGTAATTTAAAATTGAATAAATTTGAAATTTCAACTTAAATATACATTTAAAAACTATAGGTGGGTTTATTATTTGTTCCAGAATTTCATAAATTAATAAAATAAATCCTATTTATGTGTGATATTTATTTAAATATTGTGATGCAATTGCACAAGTTGCATTATGAATGGAAAGGGAGCAAAACGGATGATTTCAGTTTCAGTGGAAATTTGGACAATACTTTTTTGTTTTTTTTTTTTTGAAATATCATGAAAATTTAAGTGTAACACACACTGCAATTTGGAATTCATAATAGGAAAATAATGTTCATGATAATAATGATTATTAGTTCAATAATATGTCTGTGTCATGGATCGTATATTTATACTTCCATCGTAAATACACTTAAAATTGAAATTGGTGTAGGGTGTGGCTCATTTCTATCAAAAAAATAAACATATGTAATTATAGATGAGATAATATTGAAATATCAATAAAATTATTAAAAGATGACCTATATTTAAATGATATGTTTCGCCAGCGACTCGCTAAACTGTTTTATGCTTCAGCTCTCCAGAAGCAAGCATATTTTAAATTATTGCAATTACATTTGAAATTATTTAAAAATTGGAATGCTACTGATACGGAAATTGAGTTTATCCATCAACAAAGCTAAAAAAAGTGTGTTTATGTTTGAATATCAACTTTATAAATTACACAATAATAACTCATTCTGTCTCAAATGTGAAAATCGTTGGAAAACAGTTTTCTTTTCAGTTTAAAAAAAAAAAAAATCATTTTTATAGAAAATGGTTAGCACAACGTTAATCTTAATCTATGAATATTATCTCATTTTATTATACACCTACACATGATGCTCTATAATTAGAACAATATTGTTAAATTGAAAAATTAGTTTTAAAATAGGTAATAATTAAAACATAATTTAAAGACAAAAAAAAAAAAAATCTTGATTTTGGTGTACTCAAAATTCTAATTAAATTATGATTAAATTAGTTAATGACGTTAAAAATGTATGCATGTCTCGAATTTAGTATTGAAATATTAGTTAAATTATAAATTCATTATTAACATTAGATGATGGTAGTTTTTCATCGCCATCATGTGTACATTTCAAACGGAATCAAAGGGCGTCGACGAATAATCACCCATTTTCACAACCTAGTACAATTCATTCCTTTTATCAACGATACGAACCTCTTAATGACGGATCTTCGCCAAATTATTTTTGGACAACAGTCTCTTCTATTACCCTACGAATTCCAGTCGTCAAGTACCTATTTTGTATGAACAATCCAAACATTCATCGACTGACAATCCTGTTCATTGCCTCCAGAATTGTTAATCTTCAAAAATTCTTATTTAATATTACCTTGAGCAAGAAAATTTCAAGTATACGTCTGTGGCATCTATTAATGAAAAAAAAACACCTTTCAAGTTGTGCAACTGTATGCGGGATATTAAATTTGTTTCTTCGACAAATAACTTTAACGATGCTAAACAATACTTTGTAAATCAATTAAGTTTCTATCTTGTGGTTTGTCAATCTCAGTAGTTAATCTGCTCAAATAATTTTGGACAAAAAACCAATATTTATCGTGAGTGCATCATCCTAATCTACTTTGAGTGATTATTTCAGTATAATTGGTGCAACTATTTAAACTGCCTAGAATAAAATTGATTTTAATTCTATTAATTTTATGTTACTCCGGGTGATCATCTAAAAATATTTTGATCTCGTAATTTTTGCATATGATCACCTTGAACCGGAAGTCATTGTCGGACGAACTACAGTTTTTTTTTTTTGTACATTCACCCTCACTTTTCGTAATATTTGATCCTCATATAATTTTACCCAGGAAATGGTCCACTAGCTCTCAACACATTTCTAGAATATACTAACTTATTAGGTAAACTATAAGCATATATAGTGTGCGATGCATTGTTTTTTTTTTTTTGAATGACATAAATGATTAAAAATTTTGTAATATAAATTTAGTGTAATGCAGGATTGAATGAATGAATAAATAAATACTTAATTATAGAATGAATGGAAAAGATTCAAGGTATGTTTAAAATATCGACAAATTAATTGGTTAAACATATTTACTATTGTGATTTAGAGTATGAGAAGTGTCAAAATTGTAGTTAAATCTTGAAGAAGTTGAATTTCATCTATCACAACAGTGTTCGCTTTTTTTTTTTTTTTGGTTATAACATACTAATCATTATCGTAATTTTTTTGCAGATAAAAACCATCCAAAATGTCACATTCAGTAAGAATAACAACAACAACAACTGGTTCAGCATCAGCAATTATATTAAATACAGGGTATTTAAAAACATTGCCAGGCATATTAAAACTTTTGCAATTGGTGAGTGGAAAAAATGATTTATTCATTAGTTTTTTTTTTTTTTAATATAAGGCCTATATATTTCCTTATTACAAAAATACGTCTAAATGTCAGCGTAAATAGAATAATTGTTAATTGTTAATTACGATTCTATAAGAATCATAATTGCATGATTACCGTCTAGTCTCGAGCCTCCCATGAAGATGGAATCACTTCAGGTAAAGGTAAGATAATGCCAGTTAAAGTTGAGAAAACCTCGTTAACGGTGGGACAACCCCAAGTAAAGGTGAAGCAAATCCAAATAAAGGTGGGCAACCCTAAATAACGGTGGGACAACCCCAAGTTAAGATTTGGACAACCGCGGGTAAAGTGGGATAACCCCAATAAAGTTGAATAGCCCCAGGTAAAGTGGGACAACCACTCATAAAGGTGGGACGAACAGCGATAAATGTGGGACGACCACCCATTAAGGTGGGATGACCATAAAGTTGAAATCACCCACCATAAAGTTGCAAATACCCCTATGATGGTGGAAAAACCCTCATAAAGGTGGGACAATAATTGTACACTATTGTTATGAACTCGTATACTACAATACTTGCATAATTATTTCTTTACGAAATTAATAACATTTTTATATTTTATAGATTCTTGGCATTGTTTGTGTCGGAATTGTTGCATACTATTATAGTCGGTATAATCTTTATGGCACACCAGATTTATTCTTTCTACTAATGACAGTAACATTTATGATATCCACATTTTGCCTGCTTATAAGTTGTCTGGTGTCATTAAGTACTGGAGGAATTATATCGAAAACAATTTTCGTAAGTTAAAAAATTTATTAATTTTTAAGAATTATTAATGCAATATTTATTTTCATTTTTATTTTTTTCATACATTTAGGAATTTGTTTATCATTTAATTGCAACAATATTACTTTTATCGGCATCAGTTACATTATTAGTTGAAATTAGAAATTACAAGAACTCTTCAGTTTACAATCCTTATATAATAGCCTCTGTAAGTATTTTATATTATATCTTTTAGAATATCGTTAATTTGGTATACAATAATTGTACCAAATTTAATTGATTATTTAAATTCGCGTTAATGCGATTGAAAGTATCAGTACTTTCAGTCAATTTTATTTAAACCAATTTTATAATAATTTGCGGAACGAATTATAGGGCCTGATTAAAATCCTAATTTTATTTACTTATATTTTCAGGTTCTTGGATTAGTTAATGCTATACTCTATCTCATAAGCACAATAATGGCAAAACGTTCATATCTTTAAATTTGGAAGTTATTTCAGAAAAACCTACGCCATATAATATTATTCATTTTTATGTATACTAAAACTCATTTTAAATTACATCAACAAGTAATCATATTTATTATTTATATTTTTTATAATATAAATATTTTTTTTTTTATAAAAAATCAAAATAATTAATATATTTTTTAATAATATTTTAAGAAAAATAAAATTATTTGTAATCTCTAGTCAATATCGTTTTTGTTTTGGTCAAAAAAAAAAAAACTGATCGCAAAGTTATACAGAACAGAACGTTGAATTCAATTTAGTATAATTCCTGTTTGATCTGAAATGAGACACATTGGATCATTAGACCAATTAAGGGCATTTACATTAATATTCCAAGATTATGGTTCGAGTCTATGCGTAATCAAACTTGCAATACAAGATTCATTTATAATCTGAAAAGGTAGCTGTAAATATTTCGTCAGAAATGATAAAAGTGACTACATCGCAATTGTTATATTTTATTTGTAAATATGGGTTGATAATCAAAGAGCCGAAGAAGGATAATTTGAATATATGCGAGAACTGGCATATTACTGCGAACAAGTGTGTTGCCATAGCTACATACGAAAGGATAAGACTAAATACATCGGATTACATAAAAAACAACAAAGAATGATTGTGGAAAAATCGATCGAATGGCAAACACCACTATAAATGACAGTTCGTCGATCTTAACAAAGCATTATAGACAGTTCTTGAAATCTAAAAAATACCAATTTTTACAAAATCACTTTACACAGTTCATTTCCTTGCAACAATATGGCTACACCAAACTCGTCAGATTCAAATCTAACAGGTTTCTCTAGATGAATCGTTAATGATGGCGAACAAAAGTTTTCTGAACATTATTGTTGATCTGTAGATCATAATTATGAGTATATATAAATCTTTAGAAGAGGGGCAAAAATCCTCCACGACAAAAACCTTATTAGCATTTCTTGTATAAATGCCTCGTTTACCCTTGAGGGGGTGGGGTAATTTCGGTAGACCTTCAGCAAAATGTCAATAACTGCAAAAGTTGAATTTAGAAAGACGAAAAAAAAAAATATGCAGAAAATGTGCAAAGAACCTCCTCTATGAGGTTCTGTCAAAATTATATTTTGCAAAAAAAATTATTAAAATAAAAAAATCGTGAAAAATAAAGAAAAAAATCGTCTTTCGTTCATATACCCCTCCCCCCTCCCAATTATTTTTTGTCAAATGTCAAATGAATAAAAATATTATTATTTGCATATATCACAGAAAACTGAAGGAAATGAACTAAAAATCTGTAATAAATTCATGGACTTTTTCGATATTAACCAATATGTACGTAAAACTCATATATGCATATCTTGCAGGATATTCGTGGAGAACTTTTCTGTAGGGTTCTGTCAAAATAATATTTTAAAAATTCATATCCTTCAAGATTTATTTAAGATTAATTGGAAACAACCGTTATTTACTCCTCTTTCTACATTCAGTTTTTACAGTTATTGACATTTTGTAGAATGTCTACTAAAATTTTTTTACTCACCTCTTGAGGGGAAAACGAGGCATTTGCGCAATAAATCCTGCAATAGGGTTTGTGTCGTTGGTACATATCACCTATCGAACGTATATCACTACTTTAGAAGCGATGATTGCAGATTTTGCATTTCCACCGATGCCTGATAAATTTGTGGTTTCTGAATTTACCTTGAATCAAATTAGGAAAATTTACCATGGCCTAAGTATTTTCAATTCTAGTTAATTAATATTGGTGTGAATACATTTTGTTTGTTTATCTCCTAAAAGTAATTATAATTACTCATTCATATTTAGCTATTTAAGGGAATCAAATCAAATGATTCATACTATTTTTTTTTTTTATTATCATTCATGTAATTCACTCACTACACTCACATGCAATGTGTGAATCAATTCATAATTTCATTCTCTTGTTACGAAAAATAAAAAACGTGTACATACGTAAATTAAAAATTACGTAATTTCATGTTATTAATAAATTTTTGAGTAAAGCAATCGTATATTTGTATGCGTATATAAAATACCAGAAAAAAACAAGAAAAAAAGGAATCGGAGAACGCGGTCATCCATCGTACTCACAATTTGTATTAGTCAGTTCTTCAATTTATTGACTACAAATCGTGTGTATTTTTTACATTTCTTTTTAAAATTTAGTGAATTACTGTGAAAAATTCAGTACTTTAGTGATTACAATTTAATGAAAATAACATTTGTTAATAACGCATAATTCAACAGATCAATTACTATTGACACCACTTGGATTATAATTCAGGACAAAGGTGGGTATTCTTTTTTAAACTCAGTATTTTGTTTATTCTGTTCCAAGATTATTCGTATAATATTCGAGTTTGATGCAATTATTAGCACATATCTTCTTTTTTTTTTTGTAAGAAATAATTTTTGTTAATTTCTCTTGACTCATCAAAGGCAAAAAAAAAAAGATGTTTTTTATTCTCCCATTGAAAAATTCACTAGTAAATTTGTACAAGCCAAAACGTCATAACATTATATTCTTATATTTATGATGTTTCAATGAGAAACATTGTAACAATTCTATACATACTCGTCCATATTTTAGGGTAAATCATAAGATATAAGTTGAAAAAAAAAATATTAGTCGTAAATATTCTGTATTTTAAATATTTGAGGATAAGAAATATATTTGTGGTCAAAGACGTAGTGAAGAATTATTTCAGGAAGGAAATGCAGTTACAGTTTTGAACACAGCTCATTTCAACATAAATATTATCGGCTTATATACAATGTATGATGTTTGTACTCACTAGACTAGACTATCAAAATTCCATCCAGAACACAATTTTATTCGTAAAATTTTTCAAGATGCGGTTTAATGTGTGTCAAAGTGGTTTCCATTACACTGTGATCAGTAAAGGTCGTCAGTGCATAAAACAAGTGAAATGTGGAGAATATAAATATTATCTGATAGCGCCAAGCAGCACTTGAAGTATATTATATCATATAAAGTTGAGTAAAACATAGTGTGGGATTGCAAACAAAAGCTAAGAAAACTGGCAAAGATAAATTCAGTGACTCTGCACTGGGTAATAGAACCAGGTTATCTTGACGAGAAGTAAAATGAATCCTGACAAGTTGGGCCTATACACAACATTTACTGGCACTGTACCAATTTGGGCAAAATAGCCAAATGTCCTGTCAAATCGACTATTAAAAATTGCGAGGCTCTTGAACGATAAAAATTATTAAATTACTTTGTGTCTTGTTGTCTTGAATATATTATTGTGAAAACATGAATAATGTCAATTTAATTAGTAAATGGTAAGATATAATTTTGACAGAAGCCATATTTTGCAATTTTTTTTTTTTTGAATTCAACTTTTATAATTATGGGCATTTTTCCGAAGGTTTATCAAAAAAAGTGTACCTCAGAATGATTAACAAGGCATTTGCACAAGAAATGCTAATAGAATTTTTTGTCATGCGGGGTCATTCTCTATCGGACGTATATAGTCACTGCTATGGGGAGCGAAGAGTGGTGATTTTTTATTTCAGTCACAATTTTTTTTTTTTATAAATCTTTTAAAGCCTATTACAACTATATTAAAATTAAAAATTCAAATGTCTCTAATTATATACATATAATATCATCGGACGACCTGTATCTTATACAATTCCTTTCATAAATACAATGTTTAAATGAATGATTATTATAAATAGAGAGACTACATTAGTATTTTTACATAGTAAAAATAGCCTTTTCTTTTTTAAAAAACTTTTAAAAGCATTCCTGTTAAAATTACTAGTACTTCAAACTACAAACAAATATTTTTTTTTAAAAACAAAATATATTTGGAACATCCCACATCCAGTACAAATTCTAATAATAGAGGCACTAACTAACCATTCCATTGAAAAGTTATTAATTTTCATTTTATAAATGTTATACAGGCAGTATAGCGTGTGTTATTAAAAACAAATTTAATATATTTTTTAATATTTAAAAAAAAAAACAATTGTCTCATTAATAAATACATATATTTGGAACATCTCAAGCAACACAAATGATTTAATTGTATCGCGCTAACGTTCCTGATGTTCGCCTGATACAAAATTATTTTGCACTTATACTTAACTACTTTATGCGGTCTCACGGTAATAGTTAAATGATCTCACTGTAAAATTTATGTTATCTATAGGTAATAAGTTACGAAAACTAAGCATATGAGATGCTTATTATGCTTCAGGTTAATGAAAACGTAATGTCTCCACCCTAAAGTAAAACAAATGATTTAATTGTATTTTTTTATACACTGTATTAGGTTTCTGTTCGCCTAATACTAAAATTGGAAAAAACATTTATTTTTTTTCATTGACACTACTCTGAAGTACATTTGTAGTTCATTGCGTGCAATCAATAAATGGTTCACCATTTTCCTCATTAAATCATTGTTTAACACCATTAAACACTAAATTGCCAATTTAGACATTCAAAACACCCATAATAATTATTCATTTATCATTTGTTAAAAATGTGCGTCTATTTCATGTTGCGGTTCATCAAAGAAATACGCAGTTTATTTACATGTCTTGCGATGCATATGAGCGATGCATATGACCGACTAACATTTTGAGGTTGCTCAGTCCTATATTTACTTTCAGAACACGATCACAACATCTGTCAATTCTATGGCATATGATCGTGCTAAAAATATAGCTGTTAGTGGCTTGTCATTTTACCAACAAATTCTATCAGTGTAAATTCTAAATATTCAAAGAAACTAGGACAGCTTTTCGATTGATTCATTTGAAAAGGTTGGAAAGACATTTATATTTAGTGAATTAGTCAAGAAATATCGAGATTAGTTCTGCTGAATTCTTTGAAATTTTTGCTCGACATTTTCAATGTGTGGAATTAAACGACATAATTACTATTTAACCTATAAATTTGATACACAATCATAGTGAAGTATAATCAGAAAAGAATTAACTTATCTGTTGAAATACACCAAGAAGTTAAGTATAATCTCACATAATGTACACCACTGCTTTTCTACAATACACACTTTGTTGTATTCTTTAAGGTTTTGGAAAACAGCTTGCATCAACATTTTTGGGTTCATTCGTATAAAAATGACCCATATATTGATTCTTCCGAAATGGTTACATATATTCATAGTACAGTCTTGGTTATTAGAATTCAATATACATATACATTTACAATGTAGTACACCCACACTTTACAAAGATGATTTTAAAAATAGAATATGAAAATTTAATGAAAATTCAATGAGAATCAAAATAATACATTAAAAATAATTTATTATAAAATTTTAAGAGGTTTTAAATTGAACTATTTTGAAATATCGAGACTGAAATAATACTAACATATTTTAAATATGGAATCGTTAAATCGCACTCAATGAAGCATTTAAAAATAAGTGAATGGCAATGAACATATAAATTAAAATCATAATACATACATTTTTGAAGAGTTGCATTCATAAGTTTATTGTCGTGAAATATGATCATTTATTATGCTAATTAAAATATATGTTCAATTAATATATTCATAACCAAATACAAAATTGACATTGTCCCCATTAAAGCATTGTGTTCCATAACTACGATGTGATAGTTGATGCCAGAAAAATACAAGTAGAACAAGTAGTGCATGATTCTAAATTAAAAGAAAAGGGCTCTGCTAGGCGTAACGCGCATTTATCTAACTAAAGTGCATTGATAATTTGCTTATATTGAAGCCAAACTCTATCGAACCATATTTAAAACAACCCAGACTAGGAGGCGATAGAATTCTAAATTTAAATTGTGATAAATTGTCCTATATATACATCTATTTAAGGGTACATTAAACATTGCCGTTAAAAGGGAGCAACACAAAAATTGGATCATCGAAAAATTATGTGTCCATAAGAATTAGGATTTAAAAATATTTTCAAAAAAAAAACCCATAATTTGAATTGCCCACATCTGGTCAATTCTTTCTACATCTGACACTTGGACATTATTTAAACTTATATGCGCCCTTGAGGTGGAACAGTTTAAGATAATTAGTTCAACTATGATTTAAATCACGAATCAAGCAGCAATTTCCTAGCGCCCTTGGAAATCGAGTTATCATCCAATATAACCAAATTATACTTAATTAAAATAGTAAGTGATAACGTACAGCTGAAGTACCTATTTAGAAACTCAAGAAAACAACGTACTTTACTAGTCAGAATTACGAAAATATTGCAGCAATTAATTTATCATTCGATCCAAATCTCTTTACTTTGGAATCATTTTTTCATGTTTGGATATTAAAAGAAATCACAAGGTGTGCTAAATCTGGACAAGACGATTAATGCTGAAGCAATTCGTAGCGTAATTTATCCGATTTTTTTTAAATATTTTTTTTTTTTATTTCATAGCTTAATTGATTCAGTAATGCCACATAATAATCGCCAGTGATAGTTTTTTATGTTACAAGATCATCGACGAATTTCGTCTTACTCGGTGGATTGACTTCAACTGATTATTTTGATTGTTTTTTTTTTTTTATTTTCATGTCTGTAGTGATAGACTCATGTTTCTAGATTACGTTTGTTAAGAAATCACCTTTTGATTGCGTTTTTGTTGCATTGTGAGCAAATCATGGCACCCATCTTTCTGATGGGCTTTTTCGAATGCAAATTTTTGTGTAATAGATTGTGTTAACGTTCTATTGAGATAATATTAGTACGCATTTTCACTCGATGATCTTCATAAACGATATCATGGATTTTATTCATTATTTCTGAAGTATTCACCTATTTTGATTTTCCACGTGATACGTCGTGTTTAAACAGTCCATTGTTTTACTGTTACAATCGAAGGTGCTTTGATTTAATCATTCAAATTTGATTTTTAAATGAAAGATTTTTTTTTTAATTTTTACGAAGTGATCAACAATTCTAAAAATCAATACATTTTACTTTCTTAATAAACCTGTATTAGAAGACCATCACTTTCAATAACGTAATTTTGAACAGAATTTAAAATATGTCGTGAACATTATATAGACTTTGTTGTCTAAACAAAGAATACACAACCAAATTATTTCTATCTCATCTGGAAAATCCTATTTTTAATTCTCTATTCATAATCACACAGAATTATGTATTTCATGGTACACAAGTATTCAAAATTTGCTTAAACCATCCAATATTGTCATATGGGATAGGTACACTTATCCAAACATTGGTTCAGACAACATATAGGTTGGAAGCCACATGGATTAGGTGATATAAACTGAAATAATGGAGAACTTTTTACTTTAGAATAGAGCGTCCAAATTCAATTTAGTGACGGCTTGCTGATCATAAATTAGGTACAAAAAATGAACCTATGCACTGGTAACTTTCAAGAGCTTTTGAATAGGTCATATACTATGATCGTGTTTACGATGGTAATTCTAGGCGATAAATATAACTTAAATAATATCAAGTTGTTAGTTCGATTACTTGTCAATTTGATAAGTTTGTAATGTTCTACTCATTTTCTAAGATTAGATAATATCAACAACCTAATGCAATTATGCCATTAAAAGGAATAAAATAACTATTTTATTATTTCAGTGATAATAATTTTTAGTAATTTTATTTTTATAAATGAAAATGCAATATGTGATTATTAAAATATTTATGTATAATTTGTCATACATCACATTTATTTATAAACCTTAAAAATCAAAAATTATCGAAGTTTTCAGTGGAATAAATTAAATTCTTTGGTTTATTTGTTAAATCAAACACGTTATATTTGATAAATAATTTATTTCAAAGTATTTTATTTTGATACCGCTGACTAACACCCAATTGGTATTCTTGTCTTAAGACATTTTTTTAACAATTTTTTTTTTTTATTGTTATTTATCAAAATATTATCACATTATAAAAACTAGAAACTCAGATTAGAAATGATTTCAGTAAATTCATTTATATGTCCGATTAACCATAATTGAAGAAGCTATTTCGAAAGGTAGCATCAGCGGCTACAAGTTTGTGCAGCAAATTTAATTTGATAAGCATTTCAAAATATTTGTAAACATTTATTGATGTGCGAGTCACGTTAAGGGCCATGCATCATGTGCATCAACTTTAATATGGAATCGCAATGTTTTCAATAATGCATCATATCATCATAACACGGTGATAACAATAGTGCAATATTTATTTAAAGTCAACGAATAGCACAAATAATGGTACTTGTCCTTTAATCGATTGTTTCGACTCTAAGTCTTAAAATTTTTAGTTAATTCGTTGCAAGATGTAGCGGGTCTAAGAGCAGCCTGTCATTTTTCGAAAAATTGATGCCAAAATCGAACTGGCCCTATATCGTGAGTAATTATTGCAACAATCTTGATTATTTTGTTCAGTAAGGTATTTCCAATATGATCACATTTTATCAGCATATTAATGTAATTTAATACAAATGCGATGACATTTCAAGCATAAGTTTTTATCAGCTTCGTCGACCTGCTTACCCGATTTTAGACGTAACGTGAATTTTATGTCGCATGGACTTACAACAGAATTAATAAACAAATTATTATTAGTTTCATGGTATGTTTTGGTATAAGTTAATAAAATTTTAAAAAATATGTTATCATCGGATGAATAGCATGAACAAATTTTAATTAAAAAAATTAATTTGAAATTCAATTTTGTTTCAACATCTGATAATGGGTAAAAAGTAATTTTAATTACTTTTTCTTTGGCACTCATTAAAACGATAAAGAATGTGTAATATAAGCGTTGATAAGTTTGAAAATTTAAATTTTGAATATATCAATTTAAATGAATCATAAGAAGCTTAATATTTTACTGCTTTCCATTATAACCCCACATATTTGAAATGAATGAGACGACTTCATAAAGTATTTATTTTATGAATTTATAAATATTTTGCAGAAGATTTGAACTTGAAGACAAAACGCACACGATAATTTATGTGACTATTTATCGCAAAGTCTCATTGATATGGTAGTGAATGTAGTGGCTAACTAACATTCAAAGGTTGTTCATGTCTAATTATTTTATTAATTGGACTTCCGCTATCATCCCTGTGGTATTTGTGTTTCGGTTGTAAATTTATTATTCATCTCTTGTTTTTTTATCAACATTCATTTCCTGAATCAGACCACTTACATTATGCTGGATGTTATTTTTTTTTTTTAAATATGCCTATAATCGCAAAAAATTGGGTTCGATCAAGAGTTTGCGAAAGATCTATACGAAACACATGAAAATTGGTTTATTTATATTTAATGGATTTTTCCATCAGTTGTTATTATATAATACGAATAATATCGGATAGATTCTTTGTTAAGCCCACTTTTAATATTACAAAATTCAATTTTAAAAATCATTTCATTATTTATAATTTTACTAAAAAGTTTTAAAAATGCATAACACTCAAATATGTATCGAAAGAAATCGCGACAAAGATCATTCATTTAAGTTTTGAATACATTTGATTTGCGAATTTAGTAAACGGAAATTTATTAAATCTATAATGCACTTACGCAATATTTTGTTTCTATTTAGGTAAATTAAAATTTTTAAATTTTAAACACTTTTCAATATTGGAAAAATATTAACACCTCCATCTCCCAACTATAGATTTTACACGTATTTTTTCATATATTCTCACTTTTTTTATCACGTAAAATTTGTTTATATTTGGCAATACTCCAAAATATAACACATGATGGATTTAACTATTTTTTATTAAATTACATTTTTTTAAAAAAATTCATTTCGGCGTGAAATGTAAAATATCCTTTCAAGTGCTAATGTGGTGATTTAAATGTTGTTAAATTTACGAATACATAATGTCGTTACATGCTATCCACATCTAATTTTACTGATCACTAAGATCAATTAATTCAAATACGTGCTAGAAATGTTAACAATTGGACTTGGATCAGATATGGTAATGATACATTTAGACTTAATTGACACGGTTTATCTCCTGCATATCATTAGAACAGAAGATATGATAATTTAGGGATTTTGCACAATGTACGAGTAATCTTAGAACAATTATTTTTGAAGAAACAGGCAGGGTTTGTTAGGTGGTGCACAATCATGAAATAGTGTATAGAATTGCAAACAAAATTTTAAATGCTGATTGTTGAAGAAAGGGGTTTTTAGTGACTGTAATATTATTATTGAATCATGAATTTGGGAATTTTGAGTGGCATAGCAGTAAAATTTATTTTAGAAATAATTTTGAATAAGAATTATATTGGTCGGTAACTAAGTAAGTGCGGATTTTATTTAAAAAATAAAAGACAATTTTTTCATGGAACAAAGTAACTTTATT
>JANSTX010054920.1:0-10602 GCA_027564355.1 Penthetria funebris | reverse complement strand
ACAAAATTTATCTGTAACCATCTTCACTAAATATTATTATATGTTTACATATATATAATATATTAAAATAGCTATTCAATATACTATTATATCGAATTATTATTAAGTTATAAACAAAATTTGCATACCCTGCGTCTATATAAAGTTTGGTTTTCAAAATAAGCTTATATAAAGCTTATACTGAGAATCAAACTATATGTAAGGGTTGTAATATCTGGGTAAATTTATTTTATTAAATAATATATGATTCCAAATTTACATTAATTGTGTAATTAGCACAAGAATAAATCATGATATTATTTTAGATAAAAAAATCGAAATTTGATAATTAATGAATTTTAATATATGAATTATGTAATCATCATTTTAATATATTGCTAAAAATATACAGGTTTGTATATTTCAAACACCACACAATAAATATATTTATTTCAAAAGCAAATACTTCATTTTTTTGTTTAAAATGACAAAACAATGTTGAACTCACCTTATATCATCTAAGCAACTTTTTTGATAATCAGCATAAACTTCAAATGTTCTAACACCAGTATATTCAGCTTTACCACCAGCATAAACACCTTCTTGTTTATCAACCAATAACCATTGATGTCCATCAAATTCAAAAGTTTCATTATATCGTCTACCTTCGCCACCATCAAGTTCTAATGTGGCCGCCGAACCATATCGATTAACCCGTACAACATGCCATTGTCCATCATCAACCGTAATTGCATTTAACCATAAATCACGTTCTTCCGTTCGCAATGAATTTAAATTATAACGAAAATGTAAACGAGCCTCTTTTATCTCCAATATACCGTATTCCCTATTATGTTGATCACTAACCCGAAATAATTCACCATGTTGTTCACGGGTACGAAAGCGTAATTGTATTTGCGTATTAAATCTATCTGGATCAAAACTTAATGCATATTTTACATAACTTTGTTGTTTAAATGTTGTCGGTATTGTTGGAATATTACATGCTGGTCCTGTCCAACCGGGTCTACATTGACAACGTGCTTCACTAAAACTACCAACACAATTACCATGTTCCCAACAACGTGACGTTTGTTCACTTTGACTACAAACATCTTCGGTTTGTGGACAACCGGCTAAACTGTTGCGCGATAGACCCGGATGTGCTAAATCATATAATTTACTATTGTGTACTAAATTCCGTATACAACCGTCAAAACCTTTACCCATTGGCATAAAATTCCATAGATATTGTGATGGATCAAATTGTTCTCGATATAGGCCACCAATTTGTAATGGTGAATTAACATTTAAATATTCATTAAATGGTGGTATGGTGCCACGTGCTTGACACGATGTATCATCAAATTCTGGTGGTGTACCATCTTCCAATTCGGATATTTCAGCTGATTTACAATAATCGACAATTATGCGAACTGTTTCTGTATCCCAAAAAATGTCTAAACGATGCCATTCACCATCGTCAAGACTTTTTTTCGTTTTAACACGTAACTCAAGTGTACCCGAGCCAAAATCAATTAATAAACGTGGAAAACCTCTTTCAATTTCAACGGCAATAAAATCCGATACCAATAATTCATCACGTTCAGGCGGTACAATTGGTCCATTATAAAGTAATAGACCATCTGCTTTACGTGTTATAAATTCTAAACTTAAATGTGAATTATCACACATTTCAAGGGGTGGATACCATGCCCAACCTGTTCCACGGAAACTTCTTGTTGTCTGTTGACACCTTGGACCTGTATATCCTGCCGGACATGAACATGTCGGACCATATCTTGTTTCAATACATCGACCACCATTATAACAGGGACTATTTCTACAAGATTCACTTTTACTAAAATTACGTGCACCACAAGTGCATTCAGCTAAAACATCAACACGTACACCAACTAATGATGTTTTATTTGCATTTACCATATATGGTAATGCACTTATATCTAATGTATTTGTACATGAACCTTCACACATTTGATTTTCATATAGACATTCATCAATGCCAACCATTGTTATATTAATGCCAACATCTTTTTCAATTTCTTCACGATGCATCAAAACAATACCATTTAGTCGTACCGGTTTATAATATGGTGAACCATGGGCTGAAAATCGTATATCAGTTAGTGGCGGATGTTTTCGACGTAATTGTACACTAAATATATCGACATTATCACGATCTGTATTTAACAAATCGGCTAATTTATCTCTAAATCGATCTAATTTACTGCGTGATAAACTTTGCGTTCGATAATTCCATACTCTAATAAAATCTTCATCCGATATACCAGCAATTCTTATCGAACCTGAATTGATAACAGCTTCGTGCGGTATCTCACGTACAGTGACCGTAACATTTGCTGGTACATCAGTTTGTGTATGTTTACGATCGTAAACTTTAAATCGTAAATTATAGCGTCCTTCTTTAGTACCTGTTTTCATTATAATCATACCAGAATCTTCGTCCAATTTAAATCTTGGATGCTCATGTGTTTCCCAATAGAATTTCTTATCTGGTAAATCCCAATCATCTAAATCATATACATAAACACGACCAATTTGTGTATCCGGTGCTAAACCTTGATAATTATATACAAATATTTCTTTTGAACCGGGTTGCATTTTATTGTCATTAACATCACCAATAACAACTGTTAATGTACTTGTACCAGTCATTGCTGGATTACCATGATCTTTAATAACAATTGGTATTAGATATTCTTTTTGTTGTTCTCGATCGAATGAACGAAGCGACGAAACAATTGCCATACCATCACCGTTTGCACCCTCTGGTATTTAATAAAAGAAAAATTGAAAATTAAAAATTGAAAATTAGTGTAGTTTCGTAAAAAAAAAACATACAAATGAATAAACTTTTAATTTTCGGTACAGAATTTAAAATTAAATTTTAAACTAAAATAACTTACTTTGATCTTGTTCCACCTTAAAAGATGCTCGAATAATATCATCTGCACCAGGATCCAATCTAAATTGAAATGGTGGACCATTACTTTTCGAACGATCATCATCATCGGTAGCTAATATTTCAACAACTTTACGTGGTGGAACATGTTCGGGTAAAACGGGACGATAATCTTTTAAGAATTTCGGTGCATTATCGTTAATATCTTGAACAATAACTGTTAATGTTGCCGTTGCTGTTTTCGGTGGTATACCATCATCAATTGCCAAAATTTTCACCTGATGTCTTGGCGTTATTTCTCGATCAAGTGAACGTTGAATTTTCACAACGCCCTCTTGATTTATTGAAAATTGTCTTTGACGATCCGATGTCCTATCAATTGCATATGACACCTTACTTTTACCACTTTGATCTGGATCATTTGCCACAAATTTATCTAATGTTTTACCAATTTCTGTATTCTCATATACTTGTACTTCAATATTTGGTCTATCATAAATTGGTTTATTATCATTTATGTCACGTAATTTAACAACAACCCATGAATATGCCACATGATATTTATCATTATCATTATCTTCACCTTTATCATTTACTTGTATACGAAAACGGAAACCATTGCTTTGTAATGTATCCTCATAGTCAAGGGGTTGAACAATTTTTAAGCTACCCGTTCCATCATTATTCCGTACCATTGTAAATTTATCTGCACCATAACCACTATTATCGATAACTTTGTATTGAAATTTATTTGTTTCGTCTTCATCATGTACCGTAACAGTTAATATAGGCATTTCCGGTAAATTTGTACCATCCGTTTCGTCAACCTCTGTAAACCATTCGTCTTTCGTAAATTGCGGTGGCATATCATTTATATCTTTAACACGTATCGATGCCGTACCCGTACCCTTCAGTCCGCCACCATCCATTGCCACCACTTGTATAGAATAATCTGGTGTACGTTCTCGATCCAAACAACATACAGCTGTTTTTATAACACCAGTATCTGGTTCAATTTCAAATATTGGTGAACCAGTTTCTTCTTCGATAACATTTTTTTCAATTGAATAAATTAATTTTGCATTTGAACCTTCATTTGGATCATCATAATCGACGGCTGTCATTGTCATAACAACCATACCGGCTGTTCCATTTTCAGTAACATTACCGAAATAGACACCTTGTGGAAATATTGGTGCATTATCATTGATATCCTTAAGATTAACTTGAACATCAGCATAACCAACTAGCCCCTCGCCACCTTCATCTTGTGCAAAAACTGTGAAACGCCATTGTGGACGTCCATTTGGTTGATCTCTGTCTAATGGCTGTAGGAAAAGAAAATTGTTTGAAAATGGTTTATAATATAGGCATACATATTAGGGAAATCTTTGGAGATAATAAATCACGTTGTTAATAATCTATATATATATTATATACATTGTTATGTTTATGTGAACCCAATGACCATCCTTCTATTTGTAATTAAGTATATTTTCGATTAATGTGATAATGAATAGCAGATTCTATAGAAGTATTAGATAACTCAGATGTATACATGATCAAGAAATTATTAACATACAAATATGTATGATCCTAATCCAGATCTCCCCAAAAATCATTATGTGTGTATACATTTTATATATTATATATTTTATATTTTATATATTTTATAGTTATATAAGCTTCAATCAATATTAAAAGCATTCTGAATCAATTACGTAAATTGTATAAAAGTTACGTATACACAAGTATATTATCAAACAATATCAATTTGGAAAAAAAAGTAAAAAGTAAAGCATTTTTTTTGGGAATGGCATATAAATACAATTTCTGTATGGATGATATAAATTGAATTATTTTCTTTTTAAATACGAGTTCGATAAAATCGGATTTCCTGATAAAAATGTGTCTGCAAAAAGCTTTATTGATTAAAATTTACGTTTTTTTTATTATATGGAAAAAATTTCCACAAATCAAATGAAATTAAATCTTGCCAATATTCAATGAATTCTCATTGAATATTGGCAAGATATACCAACATATATATTTTATTTACTTGTACATATAATACTCTAAAGGGGTGAAATCAAAAAAAAAAAAAATCAATCGGCTTTTTATTATCAACTACCTGAATTAGTTATTCCTAAATAGCAAAAAAAAAAAAGTCAAAAATAAAATCTATTATTTTTAATAAATTGAACACTTAAATATGACTGAAAAATTTTAAAGAATTTTCAATTTAATTTCATCAAGTCTATGATATCCAACATATTAAACATGTCCACATATCAATTTGAAATTACAAATAAATTTGTGAAAAATTTTGTAAGCAGTCAAAACAAAATGATCACCTTAGTGATCAACGGATACCATTTGACCTAAATCTATTATAATAGCTAATCAATTATCTGGTGGTTATGATAGTACTTTAGGCCTTGCTACAAACTAGATTGCGATCAATTCGACTCTACGTGCATCAGAAACCTTAATATCGCGACTCTAACTACTTAATATGAACAATAAATCATCGATTGACCCTGATAAAAAATAAATAAGAAAATTAAAAAATTATTTGGTGATGTTAATGCCATTTAGGATAAATTCTTTGTGATTTAATTTCTTAATGTACTTACGCTAAATACGTTCAGTATAGACTACAATATATGGAAGTCACGAATTAGAATTAATCATATGTTAATAATTAATCTTCTAAACAATGAACATTTTAAAATAATTTGCCCCAATACACATTTACAAATTTTAATAATGTTTATTACTATATCTCTTGATTTAATATAGCATATATTAAATTACTTGAGTGCTTCTCTATATTGACGAAATTTTATTTATCATACTCATATATTTTTTTTAAATTTCACCTTAAAAAATATTTTAAAATCAAAATAAAAATTACAAAAATACAAAACACCTATATGAACATATTTACATATATATATTATGAGTGTGTCGTTACACAGAAAAAATGGATTTTCTATTAAAATTTTCCATATAGAAAATATATACGATTAAATTGGAGCAATTTACTTTATTAGGTTACAAGTGGAAAATAAATTAAATTTCACTTACAAAATTCCTTTGAAAAATGTAATATAGTAAATATATTTGTATTTAAATTAAATAATGACAAACATTGAAAACGTTTTAAATTCATTATAATAGGAAATTAATAACAGTTAACATACAGAGAATGAGGGTAAATTAGAAAGTTCCCATCAAATATTAAATAAACATCCTTTGGGCCCATTTTCTCTTTTCATTATATTCAATATTTACTTTGCCTCAAGTTATAGAATTAAGTATTTACAATATGCCAGGCTATACGTCGACATATAATTCTTAACATTAATATATAAATAAATAGGTTACATATGAGAGGAAAATAAGCATGAAATGTAAAATACAATTGAAAAATGTGAAGGCATAAAAACCACCAAACCCATTGGGAATTCACATGAAAAACGGAAAACACATAATATTTATGGTGAAATCGTGTTTTACAACAAATTAGACTGTTTACCAATTTTTTTTTTGTTGTATACATGAGTAAGTAGTACTGAAGAACATGAATTAAAGAAAATGTGCATTACGAGTATACACATTTGGTTAAACATTTGTGTATGCATTTAAGTTAACAATTTTTATTGACTCCATAAATTTTAACACGAAAAATGAATCAAGAAAATTACATTTATTTAATATATACTCGTATATAATATTTAACTTTAATAGTTTCAAACCATTTTGTATATTCTTCAATAATTTGAAATACAAAATTACATTTGAAGTGATATGCTTGCACTTATTAAATAGTTTTACCATTGACTATATTTAACTACTTTATTGTTTTATTCTAGAGATGAATTAAAATAATAGGTGCATAAAGCACATTACTAACACATTATTAAAAACATAAAAATTATTGGTCAACCACATTAAATGGCATTCAACTGAATAAGATGCAATTGATGATGTTCTTTATTATTTAATTCAGTTGAGTCACATATTTATTATTGTTATAATAGATTCGATTTTAATTCCAGCCCTTACTTTTCAAACTATTTCTGATGATGCAAAATTTGTATGTCCACTTCATGACATTTTGCGATGCTATCAGTATCATTATAACGTTTGATATATAAAAATATGTTATTAACACGTAAATGCTGTACCTGATAACAATAGCATAGGTTGTAATTTTCCGACCAAAAATAAAGTAATCACGATAACACGTTTCAATTCCGTTATGAATTGTTTCTTTTAAATTACAACGTTTGTATTAAAAACAAAATATTTTAAGTGTAAATTCATTAATTATTCGTATATTAAATTTAACTAAACCTTGTGGTAAGGACTATAACAAATGTTTAATAAATTTTTCAATCTGCTATAATTCTTTTATGAATATTTTCAAAATATCATTAAACATGTGATTATTTCTTTTAAAGTTATTTAATCTAAAAAATGTGTTCAAGTGTTTAGTATGATAACAGTGGTATAAAATGAGGTGTATAATATAGAACACAACATTTGTATTTTGTAAAGATATCTTATACCTTTAATTGGCAATCTTTAAACTATTTCAACAAATTTTCCGTTTTCCGCTTCTTGCCACTTGTATTCTTCTCATGTTTCAGTAAGAAAAATATAATTCATTTCAAATTGACATTAAAACTTATCATACATAGGTTGATAAAGAAAACAACAATATACCGTTTCTATGATATCCTGTCGAATGTCATATATTCATTATATAATAGTATAAATTCGAATAAATATATGAGAATAAAATGTATGTTATCGAGTTGATTTGAAAAAGTAGACATTATTTATGATTAAGTAAGTGTCACTAAATGACAGTGTTACATACAATACGTTGATAAAAATTTAAGAGAATATCCATCATAATATCCATCATAATCTCCATTATGTTATGATAATATTTTGTGCTTACAATGGCTATCCATAAATTCTAAAGTTTTAGTATCAAAATGTATTTTTTTCTGTATTGTATGTTTTTTGTTTTTTGTCATTTTTGTGTGGACAAATTATTAAATAAGGGTGAATTAATATTAACAGGAAAATATCAACATATATTTTGTAAAATCATTGAAAGTAATTATTAAACATATATTCGAATTGTGTTGAAAATTATTCTAATTACATATTACATTATTGCCATACATTTAAAATATAGAAATATGTAAATTTAATGATATAATCATAAAAATTATGCAAATCATCAACAATTTTTAATTTAAGTGTAATATTACAACTTCTATGAATTTATTACTGAATAATTAAGATACGTATTTGATTTTATTTTTAAATTGTATGAAATAAGATTTAATTTGACACTTTGATTGATTGGCATGCAATAAGGGTCATTTACATGAAAAACGATACTTGATTTGTCTGAATAAGTGAAGTAATTTATAGATATTTAACTAAATATTTATACAAAATAATACTACGAAATGATAATGGAACAGCATAATGTCGACCTGTGAATCATAATTTTCAATTTAATTATTGAAAGGTGAAACCGATTTCAAGTTGGTAAGTCACCATTTATTATAAAACTTTATAGCATATTGTAAATGCCAAATTATATCACATTCCAGAAATATTCATCGATGTAAGGCAAAGTTTAAGATAATGATGGTTACAATTATGATTTATAAACTATATAACAAATATGAAAAATTCATAATTTATTTATTTTTCAAATATATGTGCACAAAGTTTTTCTTTTTAAACTTCGCAAAATGATTTCCCTCCCATTTAATTTTATCATCATTTAGGTTAAGCACATATAAAGGAATAAAGTGTAAATCGATTTTCATATCTTTTCGCTCATTTTTTTCTATTTGATAAATAAAATATTTTATATGAAAAATTACATATCATTTTGGAAATTTGCCAATGTAATAAAAATATGATTTATAAACTTATACTTTTGTAAAACAATTTCAGGTAAATTCTTAAAACTATTACAAATAATAAATTTTAATAATAAGTTTTAAATATATGTAATAGAAAATAAATTATAATTAAAAATATTAAAATTCATACCTTTAGCACAAATATTTCTCCTGTTGTACGATTAATATCAAATTTACTATTTGCAGGATTATCAGGATCAATTCCTTGACCAGTTAGAAAATAGACAATATTTTGTGGACGATCCTTATCACCATCAGTAGCTGTCACCTACATTTGGATAATATTAAATAACATCATTAAAATTACACTGGCACTATAGTTATTTTCGAAAAAAAAAATTTTACACACACAGTGCATTTCTACTAATTGAGTAATTTGAAATAACTCGTAAAATATATGATAATATATTGTCTATTATATACAAACGACAAACAAATAATTTTTTTCATTATTTTCATGCTGTAAATTGTATTTTTAACATGCAGAATTTATTAAAATATGTAATAATATTGTTAAATGCATGCAAAAGTAAAATAGTATACAAATAATTTAAACTAAAACATATTAAAAAAAAAGCGTTAAAAACAGAAAACATAAAATTTAAAATACTATTGGTATACTAAAGTGCCAAGTTTAAGAAAAATATCTTAGAATATTATATATTATAATATAAAACTAGAATTAAAATTTAATACATAATTTTTAATATAAATGTTGTAAACGTTTTTATTTTTTTCATTCTGAACCCTAAATGAGCGAAATCATAATAAATTTATTAGAATATTTTATTTTAAATAAATTCTTTTAAAGTGAAGATATTTATGTAATTTCATATTGCTTTTTGTTCCTTATCCTAAATACTTAATATTTAAGAATAAATCATATGTGAAGTGATCTAATGATATTCTTCTACAATATTTATTACTTCTGTGGTTATTAAAGTTTACACTTTAAACTAGACTTTGTAATATTATGTAATACCAGCCATTTCTATATTTTATATTCTAGTAGAGCAACAAATTAATTTACGAAGTCTCATAAAAAATATAAGTGTTTTTGAATACTTTACCTCGAATTTTTGCAAATAGGATCAAAAATTTCCATATCAATGTAAGTAAATACTTTGTTAAATATTCTTTACATTTCTCGTACATTTCTATACACAATGCATTTATCTACACTTGTTTCTCGTAGGCTATTGATAATGCATTTTATATGCATTTTTGAATATTGTACTCAGAATGTGCACATATATTAACAAGGTGAAAAGAATTATGAATGTATGATAATAAATAAGGGATCTGATAGCTATCAGTTTTTTTTTTCTTCAAATACTCAACTTCAATACATAAAATTACCCAAACATGAGTATTTGACAATTACATTAATCTACAATTATGCAACCAATTATTATTCGTACCAATTTATTACATAATATAGAGCGCGTGCTTATGTTTTCAAAATCAATTAGTTATTTTAATTTGTTATGATAAAAATTTCCATAATACAAAAATGTATCAGAAACAATATTTTAAAAAAATAATTTATTAATTTTAATTATTTCAAATAAACCATTCAATATTATACAAATTACATAATTCAATTGACGTTCAAGTAACATAAATAATGTACGATTATGCAATATCTAGAAATATAAATTATATACGAGTATTAATTTAGCAATTTCAATTAAAATAATCTATTCAATTTAC